>OZ023144.1:6848179-7068179 GCA_963675895.2 Styela plicata | reverse complement strand
CCCCCCCCCCCCCCCCCCCCCCCCCCCCCCCCCCCCCCCCCCCCCCCCCCCCCCCCCCCCCCCCCCCCCCCCCCCCCCCCCCCCCCCCCCCCCCCCCCCCCCCCCCCCCCCCCCCCCCCCCCCCCCCCCCCCCCCCCCCCCCCCCCCCCCCCCCCCCCCCCCCCCCCCCCCCCCCCCCCCCCCCCCCCCCCCCCCCCCCCCCCCCCCCCCCCCCCCCCCCCCCCCCCCCCCCCCCCCCCCAACCCCCCCCCCCCCCCCCCCCCCCCCCCCCCCCCCCCCCCCCCCCCCCCCCCCCCCCCCCCCCCCCCCCCCCCCCCCCCCCCCCCCCCCCCCCCCCCCCCCCCCCCCCCCCCCCCCCCCCCCCCCCCCCCCCCCCCCCCCCCCCCCCCCCCCCCCCCCCCCCCCCCCCCCCCCCCCCCCCCCCCCCCCCCCCCCCCCCCCCCCCCCCCCCCCCCCCCCCCCCCCCCCCCCCCCCCCCCCCCCCCCCCCCCCCCCCCCCCCCCCCCCCCCCCCCCCCCCCCCCCCCCCCCCCCCCCCCCCCCCCCCCCCCCCCCCCCCCCCCCCCCCCCCCCCCCCCCCCCCCCCCCCCCCCCCCCCCCCCCCCCCCCCCCCCCCCCCCCCCCCCCCCCCCCCCCCCCCCCCCCCCCCCCCCCCCCCCCCCCCCCCCCCCCCCCCCCCCCCCCCCCCCCCCCCCCCCCCCCCCCCCCCCCCCCCCCCCCCCCCCCCCCCCCCCCCCCCCCCCCCCCCCCCCCCCCCCCCCCCCCCCCCCCCCCCCCCCCCCCCCCCCCCCCCCCCCCCCCCCCCCCCCCCCCCCCCCCCCCCCCCCCCCCCCCCCCCCCCCCCCCCCCCCCCCCCCCCCCCCCCCCCCCCCCCCCCCCCCCCCCCCCCCCCCCCCCCCCCCCCCCCCCCCCCCCCCCCCCCCCCCCCCCCCCCCCCCCCCCCCCCCCCCCCCCCCCCCCCCCCCCCCCCCCCCCCCCCCCCCCCCCCCCCCCCCCCCCCCCCCCCCCCCCCCCCCCCCCCCCCCCCCCCCCCCCCCCCCCCCCCCCCCCCCCCCCCCCCCCCCCCCCCCCCCCCCCCCCCCCCCCCCCCCCCCCCCCCCCCCCCCCCCCCCCCCCCCCCCCCCCCCCCCCCCCCCCCCCCCCCCCCCCCCCCCCCCCCCCCCCCCCCCCCCCCCCCCCCCCCCCCCCCCCCCCCCCCCCCCCCCCCCCCCCCCCCCCCCCCCCCCCCCCCCCCCCCCCCCCCCCCCCCCCCCCCCCCCCCCCCCCCCCCCCCCCCCCCCCCCCCCCCCCCCCCCCCCCCCCACCCCCCCCCCCCCCCCCCCCCCCCCCCCCCCCCCCCCCCCCCCCCCCCCCCCCCCCCCCCCCCCCCCCCCCCCCCCCCCCCCCCCCCCCCCCCCCCCCCCCCCCCCCCCCCCCCCCCCCCCCCCCCCCCCCCCCCCCCCCCCCCCCCCCCCCCCCCCCCCCCCCCCCCCCCCCCCCCCCCCCCCCCCCCCCCCCCCCCCCCCCCCCCCCCCCCCCCCCCCCCCCCCCCCCCCCCCCCCCCCCCCCCCCCCCCCCCCCCCCCCCCCCCCCCCCCCCCCCCCCCCCCCCCCCCCCCCCCCCCCCCCCCCCCCCCCCCCCCCCCCCCCCCCCCCCCCCCCCCCCCCCCCCCCCCCCCCCCCCCCCCCCCCCCCCCCCCCCCCCCCCCCCCCCCCCCCCCCCCCCCCCCCCCCCCCCCCCCCCCCCCCCCCCCCCCCCCCCCCCCCCCCCCCCCCCCCCCCCCCCCCCCCCCCCCCCCCCCCCCCCCCCCCCCCCCCCCCCCCCCCCCCCCCCCCCCCCCCCCCCCCCCCCCCCCCCCCCCCCCCCCCCCCCCCCCCCCCCCCCCCCCCCCCCCCCCCCCCCCCCCCCCCCCCCCCCCCCCCCCCCCCCCCCCCCCCCCCCCCCCCCCCCCCCCCCCCCCCCCCCCCCCCCCCCCCCCCCCCCCCCCCCCCCCCCCCCCCCCCCCCCCCCCCCCCCCCCCCCCCCCCCCCCCCCCCCCCCCCCCCCCCCCCCCCCCCCCCCCCCCCCCCCCCCCCCCCCCCCCCCCCCCCCCCCCCCCCCCCCCCCCCCCCCCCCCCCCCCCCCCCCCCCCCCCCCCCCCCCCCCCCCCCCCCCCCCCCCCCCCCCCCCCCCCCCCCCCCCCCCCCCCCCCCCCCCCCCCCCCCCCCCCCCCCCCCCCCCCCCCCCCCCCCCCCCCCCCCCCCCCCCCCCCCCCCCCCCCCCCCCCCCCCCCCCCCCCCCCCCCCCCCCCCCCCCCCCCCTAAATCGATGGCCTGTTGCAGAAGGTTGTGCAGAAATAAATTTGTCAAACGTGTACCGGTAGTCAGCTGCAGTGCCACCTCTGTGATTTTTCTAATATCCAGACTGACATGGATATTTTTTACAAATATGAAGACAAAATACCGGTCCAGACTTTTCATAGACTCTGAATTGCGATTTTGCATGTCAACTCCTAGAATTGACAAGCTGTGCAGTAAAAGCAACCCAATCCATCCCATTAATGTTGTCATTTCGATTAATAAACATGATTCAGTGTTACTTCATTTTTATTTGTATTAACTAACTTATCGCTGGTTAGGGGAAAATTGATGCGACATAAGTTTGGGTTCGCGTATCACTACATTGTCAAATAGGGGTCCATTGCCAAAAAAGTTTGGAAAACACTGGGTTTTATGGCGTTTTTAAGAAACATAGCAAGCAAATAGCGAGTACATCGAGTGGTGTTATCTCAGCCCAGTCGGAAAATATATTGTCGAAACATCAATCAAGTATGAGTGACTGATGATTCGCGTCGAGAAGGCACGGTCCATCTATGACTCATAATTGAAATAAGATTTGATTGGGAGATGAAGAAGAACGATACATAGCCTGTGTATTTTGGCTATAGCAATCTATGACACAAGCTTGACAAGACGGAAGTTATATTTGCATTACATGGGTTGGTATTGGCACAATAATTCCACACATATTGGGTGATTTCGTATCCACTTACTTTTAACAATAATAGAAATAGAATAGAAACCGCGTATATTTGCACCTACTCTATATTCACCCGCGCACACATTCTTCATACAAGTTACACACACGAACATACGAATTTACACGTAAGCACACAAATATTTAAGAACGCCATCATTTACATTCAAGTTCATTTGCACCCACTCACAATATATCACGGAACTCGCCTAGTCAAAGCAAATACATCAATAATAATAATTTGAATTCGAAAGTTGATTCCAGTTCCTTTTTTAATTTGATATTCGAAATTAAGCTTATAAATGGTCATATAGAATGACGAGAAAAAATGTTTTCAGGAATTATTTCGCTTTCAAAATTTTTCAATATTTGCTCTCTTTTTCCAAGGTTTTAAATACGCCACTGCTTATACTCACAGTACATTTGACATTTGCAACACCATCTGCACCAATGTCTATTTGTACACGCCTTTTTGGTACTGAATGCGATAAATAAAAAATTATTTAAAATCGAATTGGGTCAATAACTTCAGCATATTGTCTTCATTGGAAAACCACGAACTGACATTACAAGCTCAAAATTATGAAATTATGATTCAATTGATTTCAATGCTTTTTAATTTGATGTCGAAAACATCACAAATCGTTTTTGTTTATGATCATCGGAAGGTTATCTTAAAACAATATAGAACTGGTTTTCCGAAATTGCAAATACATTCGATAAAATGCTAAAATAATTTTTGTTTGTGATATTCTGATTTCTGATTGGTTCGCTATTTTTATACAAATGTTGAATCGCACGAAACCGAAAAATTCATTTTGTGTAATTATAAAAATTGAATTTCCCAACGTGTTTGCAAACGTGATCGAACACTGTTCATCTCAAACAATTTTTTGTCAATCATGGTCCACAGTTAGACCGCGTCTTAACGCATGATCCATCAATGTCCCATACTTGATACGGACAAATTATTGGGAATTTGGTTTTGTCAAGTACAATTGTAAAGATGTTTGCATCTCGGCGACACATAAAATTAGTGGTGATCCCCTCCACCACCAAAACACGTGTGGCTAGACGGTTCAATCGGTTGTAACGAGCGAAGGTCGACTTCTTCGACGCTTGAACGTTTGACCGCTCAGCATGTTTGTCAGCAAGATACTCCGCTCCTACTACTCCTAGTAAAACATGTTTTGTCAAGTATGATCAAAGACAATTCAACGAACGGACCATCTGTGACTCGTGTTTGACAACATAAGATTTCTGTTTGAATCGTTGGGCCCCCGAACATGCCATAAACATTTTGTTTTACTGAAAATGACAATTTTTATTTAAGTTCTATATTGAATAATCTCCAATCAGAGTGAATTGCTCTTTGTCATTAGTGGACATTAGTCATTTGGTTCCTTTTAGTACAACCTGAAATTTTAGTAACTCATCCTTCACGACGTAACAAAAACATTGACAATACTTGATCACATGTTGATAGAAATCCTCAAGTGGTTTAATGCATGATAATGAAATACAAACCCACATTATAATTACCATAATGAATCACGATTTAGGCAATAACGTATATTCGAGGCTATTTAAGATCATCCACATTTCTTATTGACAGTTTTTAATTTTAATTATTTCGACATTTTTTAGATTCCGAGAAGATGGATTCGATTGACAATTTATAAAAACAAACAATGAAATTCAGAGAAACGATTGTTTTTTGAAATTATCAAATGTGAGATTAAAGTATCGAATATGAATTATAACTGCTATTAAGATGAATAAACTTTGAGTTCACATAATAAACTTTTGACCGGTATTGTCGATTTTATCAATGCGTTCAAAATTTGACAGAATAGAAATTAAATTTTCTTTGCCTTGTGGGCAGCGGACGCGCAAGGGTCATTGGAATATATATTACATTGCTACTATAATAGTTATTGCAAATAACAACGGGCGTTTCAAATATAGGTAAAGAATGAAGAATTGATATAGATAAGTTTCACCAGGAGATATAGGCAACGGGAGGTGTCCCGAAGCTTTGACCATGGCTTTGGGACAATGCCTCACGGGGTTCATATTAATTTGCTAAACAATAAATACAAAAAACATATTGTAAATGCTTTGACTAATTTGCTCAACCGGTGAAGAGGAAACTATGTTTTGCCAACGTTTCAAATATCTATTCAGATATACATTAGGGCAATGGAAATGAATGACAATAATTCCAATATATATATAAATTCCTGAGGCATCTAAAGATATGATAGTCCGTTTTCATTTCACCGATTGAGCAAAATAATCAGAAACTAGGAATAACCCCGGCGGCAAACACTCAATATTGTGCATACTTGTTGATCATCGACGGCGGAAGACTTCTGACATTGGTGGATCGGATTCGCAGACGCAGTTAATTAACAGTTTTATACTAACGAAAAAGCGTACCGAAGAAATTTTAGGGATTTTGCAAAACATGGACGACTGAAAAACATATTCTAATGAAAGCTTTGGTCGTGAAATGCAGGGAAAATTATATCTGTGAGCGTGCGCCCAATTAGTGATTTGTACAATATTTTTTTTATAATATTTGCTGGAATAAGAGTCTTTGAACTCCCCAATATTTGGTATTAAGGGGGAGGGGGGAGTAATATCACTATCGCTGCTGTCAAAGCATAACTTATCAGTGTTGAATTGATTTTGTTCAGCCGCAACATATTTACTTCCAGGAATTTGATGAATGAACGCGTTTGCACACGTGATTGTTCGTTAATAATACTTCTGCATTGTGCATTGTCACGCTAGCGTATTAAATTAAACACAACCGAACTAAACTAGAGAAAAACGCAAATGACGTAAAAATATAGAGCGCTCTTAATGCTCCACCCGGGCAAAACAAATATCTTTTGTGATAGCCATGCTCAAAGATTATATAAATATAAATTTTCAAAACATGTTTGTCAAGTATTATTAATTCGTATCTTTAAATTTTTTCAATTTCATGATGGAGACGATTTATAGTAGCAAAAATGCCATATTTGGCTTAGTGATGAAAAGAATGAATCCAACTAATTCGAAAGAATTTTACGAATCAGATTCGAATTCAAAATGATTCGGTTTTGCCCTGGCACGGTGCATATCCTTAAGACGCGAAACAGAATTCACGATGGCGCTGATTACATTTGAAAAACGGTATAAGTTTTCTTATAACTCTCCGATCGGGTTAAAACTTCCGCCTCGAGCGACAAATTTTTATTACTTGATTCCACAAAATCACCACAAATTTTGTGTCTGTCGTGCGTGTATAATTGCGTTTCGTATCGCCTTGTTTGTCTACATTTCTGGTAAATCTTTATTAGCATACATAGACCTGAAACCATGCCTCTAACACACCCATCATATCGTAAAGAGGTTCTGCAAAATAATCTTATAAGTTATTTCGATATATTATTGTCGATAACAGAAAAAATGGAAATACTATTTGTCGGCAAATTGCTCGAGAACGCACTAGTTCCTTAATTCGGCGGGCCTGTTCGTCCGCACCTGAGTTCGAATATACACAAAACAACTCGATTATTCGTAGAATTTTGTTCTGTTGAAAACCCATTCACGGATTTTTTTTTTTTGACTCACCTGAGAGTTTTATAGAAGAATTATACTAGTGTCAGTGTCGTGTATTTTTCATTGCAAACCTAGGGTCTAAATGCTGACAGTGCTGTCCCACATTGGTGTTGAATGAATCAAATAAAAATTTAATTAAAAGCAAGATAGGTCAATGACTCCAGCATATTGTCTTTATTGGCAAACCACGAACGAACATTACAAGTTTAAAATTACGAAATATGTTTCAATTGGTATCAATGCTTTTTAATTTGATGTCGAAAATATCACAAATCGTTTTGTTTATAATCGTAGGAAGGTTATCTCATAACAACATAGAACGGGTTTTCCGAAATTGCGAATTCATTCGATAAAATGCTAAAACCAGTGCTTGAAATTTTGATTGCTGATTGGTCCGCTATTTTTAAACAAATCTTGAATCGAAACGAAAGCGAAAAATTCATTTTGTGTAATTATAAAAAATTGTATCTCTCAACATGTTTGCAATTGTGACCGTCAATCAATTTTCATCTCAAATAATTTATTTGTCAAGCATGGTCCACGGCTGAACCGCGTCTTAACGGCGCGATCCATCAATGTCCCATACTTGATACGAACATTTTGGACATAATATTGGGAATTTTATTTTGCCAAGTACAGTTCTAAAGTTGTTTTGCATCTCGGTGACACATAAAATTAGTGGTGATCCCCACCGCCACCAAAAACACATTTGGCCAGACGGTTCAATCGGTTGTAATGAGCGAAGGTCGACGTGTTCGACGCTTGAACGTTTGACCGCTCAGTGTGTTTTTCTGCAAAACACTCCCTACTACTCCCTAGTAAAACATGTTTTGTCAAGTATGATCAAAGATGATTCAACGAACGGACCATCTGTGACTCGTGCTTGACAACATAAGATTTCGGTTTGAATCGTTGAGCCCACGAACATGCCATAAAAAATTGTTTTACTGAGAATGACAGTAATACACGAAAATGAAATACAAACTCACATAATAACATGTATCACGATTTAGGCAATATTGCATATACGAGGTTATTTAAGAATATCCACCCTCCTTTTTGACAGTTTTTAATTTTAATTATTTCGACATTTTTTAGATTCTGAGAAGATGGGTTCGATTCACAATTTATAAAAACAAACAATAAAATTCATAGAAACGATTGTTTTATGAAACTATCAAATGTGAGATTAAAGTATCGAATATGAACTATAGCTGCTATTAAAAATAATAAACTTTGAGGTCACACGATAAACTTTTGACCGCTAATGTCGATTTCTTCAATGCGTCCGAAGTTTAACAGACTATAAATTAAATCTTCTTTGCCTTGTGGGCAGCGGTCGCACATATTGTAAAACTACTATTATAGTTATTGCAAATAATAGTGGGTGTTTCAAATATTGGCGAAGAATGAAGAATTGATAGATTAATTTCACCAGTAGATATAAGCAACGGGAGGTGTCCCGAAACTTTGCCCGTCGCTTTGAGACAAGGCCTTACGAATTTCCTACAAATTTGCTAAACAATAAATACAACCAACATATTGTGAATGCTTTGACTAATTAGCTCAACCGGTGAAAGGAAAACGATATTTTGCCAACGTTTCACATATCCATTCAGATATACATCTGGGCAATGGAAATGAATGACAATAATTCCAACATGTATATAAATTCCTGAGGCATCTAAAGATATGAAGCAAAATATATGAGCAAAATAGTCAGAAACTAGGAATAATTCCAGTGGCAAACACTCGATATTATGAATACTTTTTGATCATCGACGGCGAAAGACTTCCGACAATGGTGGATCCGATTCGCAGACGAAAAATGTTTATTAACAATTTAATGCTAACAAGAAAGCGCATCGAAGAAATTTTTGTGTCTTTTTGCATAAACGGACAAATGACAACTGAAAAACATATTCCAATGAAAGTTTTGGTCGTGAAACGCAGGAAAAGATATTTGCATATATGCAGATATTTGGCATAGAAATGTAATTAATGTTTCGATTTGATTTGAAAGAATTATCCGAATCAGATTCGAATTCCAAATAATTCGATTTTGCCCTGCCCTATTTTTTTAAGACGCGAAACAGAATTCACGATGGCGCTGATTACATTTAAACACGATTTGCTTATAACTCTCAAGTTTCAATTTTTTTGTTCGAATTGGTCTTAGGCCTAGCTTAATAAGCGGCTAAAGTGGTAGCCTGTTGCAAAAGGTTGTGCAGAAATAAATTTGTCAAACGTGTACCGGTAGTCAGCTGCAGTGCCACCTCTGCGATTTTTCTAATGTTCAGACTGACATGGATATATTTTGTCTTTAAATTTTAGTGCTATAATTAAAATATTATAGATAAATTTTTGAAGCCAAAGGATAAGTCGAATGATTCGAAATGTGAAGTCCAGCATTCTCAGGATGTTTCATCCCGGAAGACGAAGAGACAAAAAGTTCGAACATACAACGAGAAGTATCGGGTTTATTGAATGTCATTCAGATGATACTATGCCTCAGTGTTTAATATGCTACAAAACAAGATTCAAGATTTATTAAATTCATTTTTAATATTTAAGATTGACAAGACCTGACATTCTTCAAATAATTTATTTTAGCAACGAATCACAGCGGCATTTATCTGCGACAATGGACGTACGGCACCGTACAATGTCAAGCATTGTTTTCTCCATTTGTCACATAGTCAGAGACCCCCTGTGCAGTCTTTGCGGACCCCCAGGGGTCCGCGGACCCCACTTCGGCAACCCTGCTCTAATGGAGCGGAAGATATTTTTAGCAGCAGACATAGACGCATGACAAAAATATGGGGCGCCACACAGGCTGAAATATTTTGATTAAAAATGTTTCCCAAACTGTCACTCATGAATCGTAACTATTCAGTACCTGAGACTCATAGTTTGCAAAGTAAGATTTCTGATCGGGCATGAGTCCAATTTCGACCGTTTCAAGAAAATTTTGTTTTAAGTAATGACCATTTGCGTATATTTGTATGAAAATGAAATCTGCACACATCATTATCCCGGATTCTTATTATTAGATTAAAGGATCTTCATCTCCGAACGATATTTATTGACACGGTCAACATAATCAGGAAAGCAATATGAAGGTAAAGAATTCCAAAGTCTAGAAGTTCGTGGAAAAAACTTCTGGCATAAAACTGTTTGTGACATTGTGGAACTTCCACCATGAATGGATGCAAAATGGCAGCCAAACGCGCCCCCCCCCCCCCCCCCCCCCCCCCCCCCCCCCCCCCCCCCCCCCCCCCCCCCCCCCCCCCCCCCCCCCCCCCCCCCCCCCCCCCCCCCCCCCCCCCCCCCCCCCCCCCCCCCCCCCCCCCCCCCCCCCCCCCCCCCCCCCCCCCCCCCCCCCCCCCCCCCCCCCCCCCCCCCCCCCCCCCCCCCCCCCCCCCCCCCCCCCCCCCCCCCCCCCCCCCCCCCCCCCCCCCCCCCCCCCCCCCCCCCCCCCCCCCCCCCCCCCCCCCCCCCCCCCCCCCCCCCCCCCCCCCCCCCCCCCCCCCCCCCCCCCCCCCCCCCCCCCCCCCCCCCCCCCCCCCCCCCCCCCCCCCCCCCCCCCCCCCCCCCCCCCCCCCCCCCCCCCCCCCCCCCCCCCCCCCCCCCCCCCCCCCCCCCCCCCCCCCCCCCCCCCCCCCCCCCCCCCCCCCCCCCCCCCCCCCCCCCCCCCCCCCCCCCCCCCCCCCCCCCCCCCCCCCCCCCCCCCCCCCCCCCCCCCCCCCCCCCCCCCCCCCCCCCCCCCCCCCCCCCCCCCCCCCCCCCCCCCCCCCCCCCCCCCCCCCCCCCCCCCCCCCCCCCCCCCCCCCCCCCCCCCCCCCCCCCCCCCCCCCCCCCCCCCCCCCCCCCCCCCCCCCCCCCCCCCCCCCCCCCCCCCCCCCCCCCCCCCCCCCCCCCCCCCCCCCCCCCCCCCCCCCCCCCCCCCCCCCCCCCCCCCCCCCCCCCCCCCCCCCCCCCCCCCCCCCCCCCCCCCCCCCCCCCCCCCCCCCCCCCCCCCCCCCCCCCCCCCCCCCCCCCCCCCCCCCCCCCCCCCCCCCCCCCCCCCCCCCCCCCCCCCCCCCCCCCCCCCCCCCCCCCCCCCCCCCCCCCCCCCCCCCCCCCCCCCCCCCCCCCCCCCCCCCCCCCCCCCCCCCCCCCCCCCCCCCCCCCCCCCCCCCCCCCCCCCCCCCCCCCCCCCCCCCCCCCCCCCCCCCCCCCCCCCCCCCCCCCCCCCCCCCCCCCCCCCCCCCCCCCCCCCCCCCCCCCCCCCCCCCCCCCCCCCCCCCCCCCCCCCCCCCCCCCCCCCCCCCCCCCCCCCCCCCCCCCCCCCCCCCCCCCCCCCCCCCCCCCCCCCCCCCCCCCCCCCCCCCCCCCCCCCCCCCCCCCCCCCCCCCCCCCCCCCCCCCCCCCCCCCCCCCCCCCCCCCCCCCCCCCCCCCCCCCCCCCCCCCCCCCCCCCCCCCCCCCCCCCCCCCCCCCCCCCCCCCCCCCCCCCCCCCCCCCCCCCCCCCCCCCCCCCCCCCCCCCCCCCCCCCCCCCCCCCCCCCCCCCCCCCCCCCCCCCCCCCCCCCCCCCCCCCCCCCCCCCCCCCCCCCCCCCCCCCCCCCCCCCCCCCCCCCCCCCCCCCCCCCCCCCCCCCCCCCCCCCCCCCCCCCCCCCCCCCCCCCCCCCCCCCCCCCCCCCCCCCCCCCCCCCCCCCCCCCCCCCCCCCCCCCCCCCCCCCCCCCCCCCCCCCCCCCCCCCCCCCCCCCCCCCCCCCCCCCCCCCCCCCCCCCCCCCCCCCCCCCCCCCCCCCCCCCCCCCCCCCCCCCCCCCCCCCCCCCCCCCCCCCCCCCCCCCCCCCCCCCCCCCCCCCCCCCCCCCCCCCCCCCCCCCCCCCCCCCCCCCCCCCCCCCCCCCCCCCCCCCCCCCCCCCCCCCCCCCCCCCCCCCCCCCCCCCCCCCCCCCCCCCCCCCCCCCCCCCCCCCCCCCCCCCCCCCCCCCCCCCCCCCCCCCCCCCCCCCCCCCCCCCCCCCCCCCCCCCCCCCCCCCCCCCCCCCCCCCCCCCCCCCCCCCCCCCCCCCCCCCCCCCCCCCCCCCCCCCCCCCCCCCCCCCCCCCCCCCCCCCCCCCCCCCCCCCCCCCCCCCCCCCCCCCCCCCCCCCCCCCCCCCCCCCCCCCCCCCCCCCCCCCCCCCCCCCCCCCCCCCCCCCCCCCCCCCCCCCCCCCCCCCCCCCCCCCCCCCCCCCCCCCCCCCCCCCCCCCCCCCCCCCCCCCCCCCCCCCCCCCCCCCCCCCCCCCCCCCCCCCCCCCCCCCCCCCCCCCCCCCCCCCCCCCCCCCCCCCCCCCCCCCCCCCCCCCCCCCCCCCCCCCCCCCCCCCCCCCCCCCCCCCCCCCCCCCCCCCCCCCCCCCCCCCCCCCCCCCCCCCCCCCCCCCCCCCCCCCCCCCCCCCCCCCCCCCCCCCCCCCCCCCCCCCCCCCCCCCCCCCCCCCCCCCCCCCCCCCCCCCCCCCCCCCCCCCCCCCCCCCCCCCCCCCCCCCCCCCCCCCCCCCCCCCCCCCCCCCCCCCCCCCCCCCCCCCCCCCCCCCCCCCCCCCCCCCCCCCCCCCCCCCCCCCCCCCCCCCCCCCCCCCCCCCCCCCCCCCCCCCCCCCCCCCCCCCCCCCCCCCCCCCCCCCCCCCCCCCCCCCCCCCCCCCCCCCCCCCCCCCCCCCCCCCCCCCCCCCCCCCCCCCCCCCCCCCCCCCCCCCCCCCCCCCCCCCCCCCCCCCCCCCCCCCCCCCCCCCCCCCCCCCCCCCCCCCCCCCCCCCCCCCCCCCCCCCCCCCCCCCCCCCCCCCCCCCCCCCCCCCCCCCCCCCCCCCCCCCCCCCCCCCCCCCCCCCCCCCCCCCCCCCCCCCCCCCCCCCCCCCCCCCCCCCCCCCCCCCCCCCCCCCCCCCCCCCCCCCCCCCCCCCCCCCCCCCCCCCCCCCCCCCCCCCCCCCCCCCCCCCCCCCCCCCCCCCCCCCCCCCCCCCCCCCCCCCCCCCCCCCCCCCCCCCCCCCCCCCCCCCCCCCCCCCCCCCCCCCCCCCCCCCCCCCCCCCCCCCCCCCCCCCCCCCCCCCCCCCCCCCCCCCCCCCCCCCCCCCCCCCCCCCCCCCCCCCCCCCCCCCCCCCCCCCCCCCCCCCCCCCCCCCCCCCCCCCCCCCCCCCCCCCCCCCCCCCCCCCCCCCCCCCCCCCCCCCCCCCCCCCCCCCCCCCCCCCCCCCCCCCCCCCCCCCCCCCCCCCCCCCCCCCCCCCCCCCCCCCCCCCCCCCCCCCCCCCCCCCCCCCCCCCCCCCCCCCCCCCCCCCCCCCCCCCCCCCCCCCCCCCCCCCCCCCCCCCCCCCCCCCCCCCCCCCCCCCCCCCCCCCCCCCCCCCCCCCCCCCCCCCCCCCCCCCCCCCCCCCCCCCCCCCCCCCCCCCCCCCCCCCCCCCCCCCCCCCCCCCCCCCCCCCCCCCCCCCCCCCCCCCCCCCCCCCCCCCCCCCCCCCCCCCCCCCCCCCCCCCCCCCCCCCCCCCCCCCCCCCCCCCCCCCCCCCCCCCCCCCCCCCCCCCCCCCCCCCCCCCCCCCCCCCCCCCCCCCCCCCCCCCCCCCCCCCCCCCCCCCCCCCCCCCCCCCCCCCCCCCCCCCCCCCCCCCCCCCCCCCCCCCCCCCCCCCCCCC
The DNA here is from genome assembly GCA_963675895.2 of Styela plicata. Taxonomy (NCBI): domain Eukaryota; kingdom Metazoa; phylum Chordata; class Ascidiacea; order Stolidobranchia; family Styelidae; genus Styela; species Styela plicata. The sequence goes on along the minus strand of OZ023144.1, from coordinate 7,054,910 downwards.
CCCCCCCCCCCCCCCCCCCCCCCCCCCCCCCCCCCCCCCCCCCCCCCCCCCCCCCCCCCCCCCCCCCCCCCCCCCCCCCCCCCCCCCCCCCCCCCCCCCCCCCCCCCCCCCCCCCCCCCCCCCCCCCCCCCCCCCCCCCCCCCCCCCCCCCCCCCCCCCCCCCCCCCCCCCCCCCCCCCCCCCCCCCCCCCCCCCCCCCCCCCCCCCCCCCCCCCCCCCCCCCCCCCCCCCCCCCCCCCCCCCCCCCCCCCCCCCCCCCCCCCCCCCCCCCCCCCCCCCCCCCCCCCCCCCCCCCCCCCCCCCCCCCCCCCCCCCCCCCCCCCCCCCCCCCCCCCCCCCCCCCCCCCCCCCCCCCCCCCCCCCCCCCCCCCCCCCCCCCCCCCCCCCCCCCCCCCCCCCCCCCCCCCCCCCCCCCCCCCCCCCCCCCCCCCCCCCCCCCCCCCCCCCCCCCCCCCCCCCCCCCCCCCCCCCCCCCCCCCCCCCCCCCCCCCCCCCCCCCCCCCCCCCCCCCCCCCCCCCCCCCCCCCCCCCCCCCCCCCCCCCCCCCCCCCCCCCCCCCCCCCCCCCCCCCCCCCCCCCCCCCCCCCCCCCCCCCCCCCCCCCCCCCCCCCCCCCCCCCCCCCCCCCCCCCCCCCCCCCCCCCCCCCCCCCCCCCCCCCCCCCCCCCCCCCCCCCCCCCCCCCCCCCCCCCCCCCCCCCCCCCCCCCCCCCCCCCCCCCCCCCCCCCCCCCCCCCCCCCCCCCCCCCCCCCCCCCCCCCCCCCCCCCCCCCCCCCCCCCCCCCCCCCCCCCCCCCCCCCCCCCCCCCCCCCCCCCCCCCCCCCCCCCCCCCCCCCCCCCCCCCCCCCCCCCCCCCCCCCCCCCCCCCCCCCCCCCCCCCCCCCCCCCCCCCCCCCCCCCCCCCCCCCCCCCCCCCCCCCCCCCCCCCCCCCCCCCCCCCCCCCCCCCCCCCCCCCCCCCCCCCCCCCCCCCCCCCCCCCCCCCCCCCCCCCCCCCCCCCCCCCCCCCCCCCCCCCCCCCCCCCCCCCCCCCCCCCCCCCCCCCCCCCCCCCCCCCCCCCCCCCCCCCCCCCCCCCCCCCCCCCCCCCCCCCCCCCCCCCCCCCCCCCCCCCCCCCCCCCCCCCCCCCCCCCCCCCCCCCCCCCCCCCCCCCCCCCCCCCCCCCCCCCCCCCCCCCCCCCCCCCCCCCCCCCCCCCCCCCCCCCCCCCCCCCCCCCCCCCCCCCCCCCCCCCCCCCCCCCCCCCCCCCCCCCCCCCCCCCCCCCCCCCCCCCCCCCCCCCCCCCCCCCCCCCCCCCCCCCCCCCCCCCCCCCCCCCCCCCCCCCCCCCCCCCCCCCCCCCCCCCCCCCCCCCCCCCCCCCCCCCCCCCCCCCCCCCCCCCCCCCCCCCCCCCCCCCCCCCCCCCCCCCCCCCCCCCCCCCCCCCCCCCCCCCCCCCCCCCCCCCCCCCCCCCCCCCCCCCCCCCCCCCCCCCCCCCCCCCCCCCCCCCCCCCCCCCCCCCCCCCCCCCCCCCCCCCCCCCCCCCCCCCCCCCCCCCCCCCCCCCCCCCCCCCCCCCCCCCCCCCCCCCCCCCCCCCCCCCCCCCCCCCCCCCCCCCCCCCCCCCCCCCCCCCCCCCCCCCCCCCCCCCCCCCCCCCCCCCCCCCCCCCCCCCCCCCCCCCCCCCCCCCCCCCCCCCCCCCCCCCCCCCCCCCCCCCCCCCCCCCCCCCCCCCCCCCCCCCCCCCCCCCCCCCCCCCCCCCCCCCCCCCCCCCCCCCCCCCCCCCCCCCCCCCCCCCCCCCCCCCCCCCCCCCCCCCCCCCCCCCCCCCCCCCCCCCCCCCCCCCCCCCCCCCCCCCCCCCCCCCCCCCCCCCCCCCCCCCCCCCCCCCCCCCCCCCCCCCCCCCCCCCCCCCCCCCCCCCCCCCCCCCCCCCCCCCCCCCCCCCCCCCCCCCCCCCCCCCCCCCCCCCCCCCCCCCCCCCCCCCCCCCCCCCCCCCCCCCCCCCCCCCCCCCCCCCCCCCCCCCCCCCCCCCCCCCCCCCCCCCCCCCCCCCCCCCCCCCCCCCCCCCCCCCCCCCCCCCCCCCCCCCCCCCCCCCCCCCCCCCCCCCCCCCCCCCCCCCCCCCCCCCCCCCCCCCCCCCCCCCCCCCCCCCCCCCCCCCCCCCCCCCCCCCCCCCCCCCCCCCCCCCCCCCCCCCCCCCCCCCCCCCCCCCCCCCCCCCCCCCCCCCCCCCCCCCCCCCCCCCCCCCCCCCCCCCCCCCCCCCCCCCCCCCCCCCCCCCCCCCCCCCCCCCCCCCCCCCCCCCCCCCCCCCCCCCCCCCCCCCCCCCCCCCCCCCCCCCCCCCCCCCCCCCCCCCCCCCCCCCCCCCCCCCCCCCCCCCCCCCCCCCCCCCCCCCCCCCCCCCCCCCCCCCCCCCCCCCCCCCCCCCCCCCCCCCCCCCCCCCCCCCCCCCCCCCCCCCCCCCCCCCCCCCCCCCCCCCCCCCCCCCCCCCCCCCCCCCCCCCCCCCCCCCCCCCCCCCCCCCCCCCCCCCCCCCCCCCCCCCCCCCCCCCCCCCCCCCCCCCCCCCCCCCCCCCCCCCCCCCCCCCCCCCAGAATGACTCCAATCTGAAATTTTATTTTGTCCTCAGTGGTGCCATCCATCAGTGACTCACACTTAACAATGCAGGTTTGAACATTTTTCTGCTTTAGTTAAACTCCACCAGCACTAGTCATGAAAATATTGCAGGGTTCAAAATAGAATAACCATTGGCAGCAGACTATCCATAAAGTGTTTGGAATTCCAATTGCAACATAATTTTACTTGGATAGGATTTTATTTTCATCCTGCGGGTGAGAGAAGCCAGGAATATGGCTTAATCATATGCGAACTACAACCTCTCGTGTAGACACCAGTTTCAAATAGGAATGACGGTTTTGTCCTAAACATGCTTCTCATTTTTCCTTGCATAGACCTGATTGGTGGAGGAAGCCGTAAGCATTGCTTATATTAACCATCATGCACTGGCAGGCCGTCCAACAGACCTTCCGCATATTATCGTCAAATTAATTACCAATTTATTCAATTACTCCAAGGAAAGTAATTTAAAGATGTTCCCTTCATATTCGCAAATCATGAAACACCTTGTGAATTCGAATTCACAACTGAAAAAGTTTTTCTCAACAAATAACATTAAATTGATGCCAAGACTTGTGCACCAAATTATGTATGTAAAGCTTCAGTCCTTGCCCAAGAGTGAAAAAAGGTTCATTTCAAATTTCAGAAAATTTCACTTAATATAAGATTGACAGTAATTGACATTTCAGATAAAATATCATTAATCGTTCCAAAAACGAAGCAACAAAAAACACCATCTTACTTTAAAATTCTTAATTGTATGTCGGTTATCTTATATTCATAAATATAAAAGCTGCAAATTCTAAAATATTCAACTAATAAAATCAACAATTTTTGTTTTGTCAGGCATGATACACGGACGAATCATGTGTATGCACAAATTTTCTGATTGGATATCCGTGACAAAACAACTCACTTGAAAATCCATAGGTATAAACAAGTCTTCTCATCATTGCTGCTTGATTTACACCCTGCTTTCATCTGTTCTGCAGGTAAAAACAAATAATTTTAGGTTTTCGAATTTTCAGATTTTGATGTGACATTTTCTTCTAGGACTTTTCAATACGATTTGTTGCTGCGCTACTGTTTCAAACTTAACACTATAGTTTTGAAATTGCTAAACTGCTTGGAATTCTGCAAATTGAAGAATGAAAAATATTGCACAAAATTGGTTTGTAAGTCAGTAATTGCACATTGATTCAATTTTTAAAAATCATGATTCATTACAGCAGGGCATTTTTGTATACGGCAGAACTTTAAAAATCTGAAAATCCTGCAATTTGAAAAAAAAATAAAAAAAAAACACATCTGCTTTATTCTCAAAACATGAATTCGAATAAGAAACACCAATTTTGTCAAACCATATATTAGAATACCTACTAAAGATTTTTAAGTTTTAGGCCATAGTAATCAATCGGTAAAGCATTAGGAATACGCTTCGAGCTACACATCTCTAATGTCTTGGGTGTGAATTTTGAGCGTTTGAAAATTCTGGAAATATTTGAATAGTTAGGATAACAGATTGAGATTTCTGAAAAAATTTTTAGTACATTTTTTTGTTCAATTTATATTGTTGGGTTTTGAACTTTCAAGAACAGCTAATTTTAAGAAAAAAAATTCTTTATTGTCTATATGGTGAATTCTAATTTTCCATGATATCTTCCTTTTTTGCTTATGCTTGATTATCCATTGATCCTTCGCAGTCAGATGCAATAGTGAAAAATAATAGGAATAGGATGAAATAATAGTAAAATAAATAGGAAAAATACCAACATAAAACAGAGTAATCTGCATTTGAAATGTGTTTATTATTTTTCATGACTATACATCTATCAATTATGATATATTTTTTTCAAGTACTATAATAAATGGGCTTAATATGGGGAGCGGCATAAACTATCAGTAAAACTTAAAAGAAATTGTTAATTTTCACTTGATTAAAACATGTTTACGATAAGATATTTCAAACCAATGAAAAAAAAACTAAAATAACATCCAACCAAGTGCCTGCCTGTTGTTCCTATCACCTTGATTCTTAGTTTCATATTGCAACATTCTAAAACTCAAAAATTAGAATAAAATAAAATGAATAAAATGAAAATGAAATTTGAATTCAGTTACATCTTTTCAACATTTGATCAGAAATGTTGTAATGTTTTTACTGTTCAAATTTGTACTACAAACTTGAATTTCTTGAAATTTTGACTCTCAATTTACTCAAGTTTTGGAGATTTCTCAACAGTTTAGGATCCAGTTTTGAATTTCCGAGTTTTCCAGGTTCTGAAATTTTTCAATCAAATTTATAATTTCTACTTGATAGAATAAAATTTGAGAAATTGGGAAAACTGGGCTAGGTATAAAAGGAGAAATAACTTCCCTTTTATTAGTCTTTGATTATTGATGACTTTCAATATCTTCCTTTCAATCTCATTGTTAATGTTCCATTGCATCATTCATAGTCTGCTGCGATTATTAAAAATAAAATATTGTTAAATGTGTCATCATTTATTTTAATTATCTGCATTCAAACCTTGTTAAGTTGACAAATTTTACAGCACATTTCTGGTAACTGATAAGTTGGATTGTCACTAAAGAAAAAGTTACCACCTATAAAAATCATGCAATGGATGTTGCATGACCAATATTATCAGCTGTCACGTACCCTGTCAATTTATCAGTGGATGGTCGAATATCATTGATTATTGAACTTCTAAATATTGCGCTCTTTCGTTCCAACTTAATCTCAATATTGATAGCCATATTATAATGAAAGTAAGAGCATGCTATCCAATGGTAAATTTTCTAGTATTATGCCAACCAACTTCAAATGATCCACACTGGATTGACATGATTGTATATACTAATATATACAAATCAGAATTTATTTGTTTTAAGGAATGAGCTACATTACGTGTTAAGAGTGTTCTACAGTGACATTATGCTTAGCAAAAACATTACTTTGCAATTTAGAAACTTGAGAGAAACATCCTCCCGATCTGCACTCCCACAAAAGTGAAAAAATCTGAGAGTAATTGTTCCAAAACATTCTTTTTCTTCTATCTTACTCCGATTCTCCCTTTCATCAATCCTTCAATCTTTGTACTTCTTTCAAAAAAATTCAGACTCCAAGATTATCTTAAAATTAAAAAGTTTTTTTTCTCAAATATGTGGAATTTTAAAATTTTTAACAACTTCTAGGTGAAACACTTTAAGTGCTGAAATTGGAATTCGGAACAATAGTCAACTTCTAACATTCAACATTGATTTTAAAATCTAGATTTTAGAAACTAGATTTTGAAAATTTAAAAATCAAATGCCAAAAATATACCTTTAAAATAAAAAAGTCCTAATTTTCAAACAATTAATCTGAATTCGAAGATCAAAACTAACTAAACACCTAACTTCAAAAAAACTAATCTAAATGGAAATTATGATTTTAAGTTCTACACTTTTGTTTGTAAAATCTTGATGTCTAAAATAAGACTTCCGACGAAAATTTGAAATTTAAACTCTCAAACTTTTTTATTTTCATTTTACAATTTTGAATTTGGAACACAAAAATTCATAAGATATAACATCAACATTTAAAATTGTTCTTGTAAAAACAACACTTTTTTGGATGTTAAAATCGATTTGAAAAACATTTCTATAAGATTTGAAAATCAGATTTCTGAAATCAATTTTTGAGTTTAGCATTTTCACATTTCGGGTTTAATTTTTTAAAATACTGATTTTCAAATTTTGAGTTTCAAACATGATTTATGTTTTTTTTTTCGAAATTTGGGAGATATTTTGTCAAATATGTGTCACTCATGTCGAGGCACGAGTAAGAAAAAACAAATATTCCAATATTAAAGATTTTCCGTAATATCACTATTTCTTTTTTATAGCTGATTTCCCATGATCGTTTTCTGCAAGTATTGAAAGGTTGTAATAGATGGACAAAATTTTATCCAGAAATAAATCTAAACTAATAAATTTTCGAATGATATGCCAAATATCAAAGACATTAAATGGTTCCTTATAAAAGTTAAGTTCAAATATTTTGTTTCAGTTTTTTGAAATCTTGATATATTCAAAAACAGAATTTCAAAACCGGGACCCCGTTTTCTCAAGAAAGAAAGAAATTAAAAGTTTAGAACTATATTTGGAACTCAAACTTCCAAATCTAATTTCTGAATTTATATATTTCGAATAGTTTTTTGGATTCAAGATTTGTAAAAATAAGGCTAGAGTTTAAATATCTAATTCAAAACATGAATTCTTTACAACTTTTCAACTTAGTTTTGTAATGTTTAAAATTTGCATTACAAACAAACAACTTACATTACAACAATTTTTTTTTAAATCTTGATTTATGAGTCTGCAAGATTCTAAAAGTGATTATTTATACTTATAATCTTTTCTTGACAATATAAATTTTAAGGAAATTTGGAAAATCACTGTACTGTACACTAAAAAAAGAAAATGACTTCCTTTTTATTGGTTCTCGATGATAGAAGATTTTCAATCCTATTGCTGATTTCCATTGTATCGTACGCAGTCAGCTGCAATAAATAAAAACACTGTAAAAGCAGTACAGAGAAGAATGAAAAATTATCAGTGAAATATTAAAACTACTTATAAAGTAATGGAGTCTTGGATCTATCCATAGAAAAGAAATATCTCAATAAGGAAATATTTTATTTTGTTAAGTTCAATACCATTGAATTGAATATATTTATATTTATAATTATTAATAATATAAATTTATAACTTTTGAGTTTTAATGCTGAATATTATATACGGTACTTCAAAAATGTAACCGTTTGAAACTTCAACAAAATAATTTTAAACACAAAACTAAAATTTCAATATTTAAAGAATTCCATTCAAATTCTGAAAATTCAAAAGCAAATAATTAGAATAACACCGAAATTACCGCAAACAGAAATTACGAAAACCAATTGAAGAGTTCATATTTTAGTATTTGGAATATATTAACAACCTCTAAAGTCAGTAGCTTAAACAAAAATATGTTAGTGACAATATTCCAAGTTTGCATTTTTAACACGAATTTCTTACAAATTCTGATTTTAACATTTTAAATTTCAAGGTTCGAAATTTTCAAATTTGAAACAGGTTCTTCCTTTATAAGGTAATACATGTTTTAGAATCCTGGTAGAGATTTCAATAGTTTCAAATTTTCGGCTTTTAAAACTTATTACAGTAATGATTCAAAATCCAAATTTTTAGAATACTGATACTGATACTGCTACTACATTTTTATTTTTCAAAATTTCAAGCCTTTTAAATTATTATGATTGAATGTTTGATTAGAAAAGTGTTTAATCCATATTATTGGGGTTTGAAGCGTTCGACAACTTTACTTCGAAACCTAAAGAAAATACCCCATAAATAATATTAAAGCAAAGTCAAAAACGGTTATATATATTGTATATTACCGTAGGTATTTGAAGTCTCTTATGTAGAGAGATTTTGGTAAATGAAATACGGGTCACTCATGGGCAACACATTGTTGCATTCCATGTGTAGTTTATCTTCTTTACATGTTCTAAAACTATTATACTAATCAATAAATAAACAAGCTTTCATTCAGTATTGTCTTGTGGCCAAATATTTTCCGTGACATCATCCTTTCATCCTTGAGTGATTTCTCGCAGATCAACAAGTCTTCTCCAATGAACAAAATTTAAATCTTGAAAATGCATAAAAAACAGAAAGGGAAATGCAAGGCTAAACAACAATGAACACCAAAACTTTGTTTGTTACTGATTTATCAATCACACATTTTTTATTGGCAAGAAAGGCCATCCCAATGTCAGACATCTCTCGTCCCCAATGTTTTTCATACCTAAGCTACAATGTCGAAAATACAGTCAACCTTAATTTTTTTTTGCCCACCTCGTTACTCTTGGCTATTCACGTGCGTGATCTTGAATTAGAAAACCAAATAATGTGTAATATTTATAGTTTAAAAACAGTTTCAATTTTGAATTCTTTAGTAAACTATAAATTGGGAAAAAAAGAAATCCGATAATGTGGTAGAAATGAGAATAACGAACTTCCTAATTTTTGAATTTTTTTTAGACTACTAGATAAAATTCCCACAAAAATATTTATTCTGAATATTTGCGGTTACAAATCAAATTCGTAATTACTAGAAAATGAGATTCAATTTGGAATTGCAGGTTTTAAACTACTCTTTATATATATACCTGATTTCGATTAAAATTGAAAAATTCATTTGATTCTTAAATTCCATAACTTCAATTTTGAGTTTGAAATCTAAGTGTAAATATTCATTCCAATAAAGTCTAATTGAAATGAAATGATACCTGTGGTTTGTCCCCTTAGAGTTTTGAATAAAAATCTTTATCTGATATAACAAATATTTGGATTTGAACTTACATCATGGTAATATTTATGCAAAAAAATTGAATCCTGTACCATGCTCAAGAAGGAGTTTCAAAGTTTCAGTATTGAAAGTAATATTTCGTTCCTTCATTAGTATTCCGGAAGACATTCACATTCCAGTTTCAAATTTCTGAATTGTGAAATTCACACCGGTACATACATTCTTCAATTCGGAATTATGACCTTTAAGATTAAATTTAATTGAGGGTTTTTTAAATTCCGAGTTTCAATTTCATGTCGAAAAATTTTAAATTTGATCCTCAAATTCTATCATTCTTATTTCAAATCAAATTGAGTTTGACATTGAAAATTAAACAAGGAGTTGAAAGGGAAGAGATTTGTTTGATAAAATGCTGACTGTTGAAATGATGGTTTTGAAATCAATTTGCCTGTAATCATTTGTCCATCACAGTAACAATTCTTAAATCCAATCTGTAAAACAATGTGTAAAAGTCATTGAAATGACAAAAAAATCTTAACATTTATCAAAAAGTGAGCAAAGTGAATTTTCCACTACTATAAAAACATTACGGAATCAAACCAATAATCAAATACTACGAAATCAAACCAATATTCAAATACTACGAAATCAAACCGATATTCGAATACTACGAAATCAAACCAATAATCAAATACTACGAAATCAAACCAATATTCAAATACTACGAAATCAAACCAATATTCAAATACTAGGAAATCAAACCAATAATCAAATACTACGAAATCAAACCAATAATCAAATACTACGAAATCAAACCAATATTCAAATACTACGAAATCAAACCAATATTCAAATACTACGAAATCAAACCAATATTCAAATACTACAAAATCAAACCAATATTAGTATACTACGAAATCAAACGGTATTCAAATACACCGGAATCAAACCAATATTCAAATACTAGGAAATCGAACCAATATTCAAATACTACGAAATCAAACCAATATTCGAATAAATATTCAAATACTGCGGAATCAAACCAATATTTCAAATATTCCGAAATCAATTCAAGTTCAATATTCAATCCATATTCAAATACTACGGAATCAAACCAATATTTCAAATACTTTTTTTATTGAAATTCGCTCAAAGCAAGGACACAGGAGACGAATCAATCTTGAAAATCTCCTGAAGCCACTAAAATGCAAAGAGAAACATGAAATGCAGGAATAGGAACTAAGGAACCCCGCTCCCTGGTAGATGATTAATAACGCGAGTTTTAAAGCCTTGTAGAGTAACACGATCAGGAAAGCAGCAAGAAGGCAAGGAATTCCACCCAAAGTTTAGAGATCTTGCTTAAAACTGTTTGTGACATTGTGGAACCTCCACAGTGAATAGGTGCAAATTGGTAGCCAATCGTGCTGACCGATTATAAATTTTGTTCGGAGGAACGAGAGCAGAAAACTCCCTTGAACAAAGACCATTATAATATCTGTAAAATAAACAGAGTGAGGCAACGTTGCAGCGGTGTGTCAAACTTTGCAGACCGGAAGAAAGTGTAGAGTCAATCACATTGCTCACACGTCGTTGAATACGGTCGAGCATGCTAAGTGACTGCGGCACTCCATGCAGAGTCGAATCAATGATTTGTACAAGAATGATTTCGGGAGTGAGATAATGGCGCGCTCGATATAGAGAACCGACTTTCATCGAGGCTTGTTTGGCAATACTAGTGACATATTCATTCCAACTCATGTCCTTAGATAGTGCGAGTCCAACGAGACGAATATAGAGTTGTATCATCAGCGTAAATTACCAAATCATGTAGCAAATTATCGAGCAGGTCATTAATTTATATCAAGAACAAAGGTGGATCAAGAATCGACCCCTGAGGGATCGGATGAAACCGGATGAAATTAAATAATTCTCTGAACGTTGTTTGTCTAAAACAACATTAATCTTGCAATTGAATAAGAAAGATTCGACAATTGAAATCCCATACGATTGAATTTTCTGCAAGAGACCTTGGTTCCAAACTATGTCGAACGCTTTAGAAATGTCTAGAGCAACCGACTTTGCCTCCCCACAACGATCAAGCGCACACAAAATATTCGTTCGGTTATTACTGTCAACAAGTCAGCAGTAGAGCGAGAACGACGAAAACGATACTGCCTGTCAGAGGAGATCAAGCGACTCCAGGTTTCCAGAAATTTTATTATTAATACCTGATTCAAAATTTGATTTAAAAACCAATATTCGAATGCTACGAAATCCAACCAATATCGGAATACTACAAAAAAATCAAACCAATATTCGAATACTATGGAATCAAACCAATATTCAAACACTACAAAATCCAACCAGTCACAATATTCAAACACAGTTTCAATTCGATACTGCTGAATCAAACCAGTATACGAATATCACAGAAGCAAACAAGTATTCGAATACCATGGAATCAAACCAATATTTGAATACCATGGAATCAAACCAATATTCGAATGCTACAAAATCAAACCAATATTCAAATACTACGGAATCAAACCAATATTCCAAACACTGTTTCAAATCAAACCAATATTCGAATACAACAGAATCGACCCAATGGAATCAAACCTATATTCAAATACATTAAATCAAACCCATATTTAAATACTACGAAATCAAACCAATGTCCAAATACTACGAAATCAAACCAATATTCAAATATCACAGAATCAAACCAATATTCAAATATCACAGAATCAAACGAGTATTCGAACACCACGGAATCAAACCAATATTCGAATGCTACAAAATCAAACCAATATTCAAATACTACGGAATCAAACCAATATTCCAAACACTGTTTCAAATCAAACTAATATTCGAATACTAAGAAATCAAACCAATATTCGAATACTACGGAATCAAACTAATATTCAAATAGTAGGCAATCAAACTAATATTTAAATATCACAGAATCAAATGAGTATTCGAACACCACGGAATCAAACCAGTATATTCGAATGCTACAAAATCAAACCAATATTCAAATACTACGGAATCAAACCAATATTCCAAACACTAGTTTCAAATCAAATCAATATTCGAATACTACGGAATCAAACCAATATTCGAATACTACGGAATCAAACTAATATTCAAATACTAGGGAATCAAACTAATATTCAAATATCACAGAATCAAACGAGTATTCGAACACCACGGAATCAAACCAATATTCGAATGCTACAAAATCAAACCAATATTCAAATACTACGGAATCAAACCAATATTCCAAACACTGTTTCAAATCAAACCAATATTCGAATACTACGGAATCAAACCAATATTCGAATACTAGGCAATCAAACTAATATTCAAATACTAGGCAATCAGACCAATATTCAAATACTAGGGAATCAAACTAATATTCAAATACTAGGGAATCAAACTAATATTCAAATACTAGGCAATCAGACCAATATTCAAATACTAGGGAATCAAACCAATATTCAAATACTAGGGAATCAAGGGGAATCAAACCAAATATTCAAATACTAGGGAATCAAACCAATATTCAATCAAATACTAGGGAATCAAACCAATATTCAATCAAATATTAGGGAATCAAACCAATATTCAAATACTAGGGAATCAAACCAATATTCAATCAAATACTAGGGAATCAAACCAATATTCAATCAAATATTAGGGAATCAAACCAATATTCAATCAAATATTAGGGAATCAAACCAATATTCGAATACTAGGGAATCAAACTAATATTCAAATACTAGGCAATCAGACCAATATTCAAATACTAGGGAATCAAACCAATATTCAAATACTAGGGAATCAAACCAATATTCAAATACTAGGGAATCAAACCAATATTCAATCAAATACTAGGGAATCAAACCAATATTCAATCAAATATTAGGGAATCAAACCAATATTCAAATACTAGGGAATCGAACCAATATTCAATCAAATACTAGGGAATCAAACCAATATTCGAATACTACGGTATCAAACCAATATTCGAATGCAACGAAATCAAACCAATATTCAAATACTGCGGAAATCAATATTCAGATACTATGGAATCACACCAATATTCAAAAATACTACGGAATTAAATCAATATTCAAATACTACGGAATTATACAAATATTCACAAATTTCAATTCAATTCAAACACTATGAAATCAATATTCGAAAACCATAGAATCAACCAATATTCCCACACACCACCATACATATGCTCCTTCCACCACACCAATTGCATTTTCTTGCATATGACTCCTAGCACCACCATCCCACTCCTAGCACCAAAAGTGACCATAAGACTCCTAGCACCACCCAATACCCAATAAAACACTCCTAACCCCACTACAAAAGATCATATCACTCAGAGCACCACCACCCTGGCTCATATACTCTTAGCACTACCAACCCCCTCATATACACCCCAAGCAACACCACAGGTGCTCGTATCGCTCCCAAAACCACAACCAATGGTTCAATCTATAATCGAATACAACGGAATCGAACCAATATTCAAATACCTTGGAATCGAACAATATTCGAAATACCAATGGAATCAACAACATTCAAATACAATGGAATCAACAATATTGGAATTCTGTCTTATGGAATGAAACCAATATTCAAATACCATGGAATCAAACAATATAAGAATACTATGGAATCAACAATATTCGAACAACCTGGAATCGGACCAGTATTCGAATACTATAGAAACTAAAACAATTTTTTAAATATCATGGAATCAAACCAATACTTGATTTAATTCAATAAATCTTTCTAAATACAACTAAATCAACCAACATTCGGTACATTCAATAGTATATAAGTGAAATAATATCTGAACACAACAGAAACCATCTTCTTTTTACACAGAATGAAACCGTTAACATATAAATACTGGAATAAGCGAATAATCGATTCATTATCCGGATAGGAGATCAAACCCATACAATCAGATAAATCCAAGACAAACACTGTTAAAATCTATATAATTAATTCTGTCTAATCTGTAAAGAAAGTTATGGTTATTATTAAAATCGAGTGAAGAATTTCTTGATTTTCACACTTTTGGTGATTCTGATGACACATTTTCATTAGTCACTGTTCTAAAATATATCTAAAATCAAGAAAATGAATGTTTTTATTTCATTCATTGATATGAAATTCACATGAATTGGTTACTGGATACTGAAAAGCTCGGGAGCATACATATTCCTGCTATAATTTTAGTAATCGTGTACAGCATTATATATACTCATTTTCTCAATTCTAATTAAATAAGAATTGTCGATCATGAGGAACATTATAAGGGCAAATACAATTAGAATATATATTTATTGTTATGAAAATCATAAACTCATTTTGAAAGATTATCTTTTTCGAAAAAAAACCTCTGTATAGAATATACATCAGTGACGAAGTATGAATTCATTAACTTTCCTTGAATTTAATTATAATGAAGTTAATCCTCAGAAGAATGCTCTATAAAAATTTAAGAAAAGCTGATTCTGAAACTTATATCCTATCTCATGAATGCAGATTTCATTTAAGAGGTTCATCAGTTTTGTCAAATATGGGTAACTGACGGATCATGCTCAGATGTCGCAGACCATCTGTGAAGCATGGTCAATCAAAATTTTCCAAAATATAACAGAGCAAATATTATATATTACGAATTACACAGACGTTTATTACTTTTACTTTCTTCTGATGACAGCACTGAATCAATCTTCCTCCAGATGATATTTCCCTGATGATATAAATGGTTATGCATTTATTCATTATGTAGGTACTGACTACACAATAAAAATTCTATGATTCATAATAATTATGTTAAACTAGGCACCAAGATAGCATGGACAGATAAATAACATATGTTAATTGTATGTTCATGTTTTTAATTTTAAGTTATTCAACGCTAGCATTTCTTCTATAAATATATTGTGTAGCACAATAGGATTACAAGTAACCAAATTTTGATGTCAAATAGAACTACTACAACCAGGAATTTCAAAATAAAATTTGCTTCTTACTAGACAGTGAAAAGAGGTTTGGATGTGAAAAGTTGTTGAGAATTTATTTTTGAACTACTTGTGGTGGAGCCCTTGAAACAAATAATTGGTTTATAATTTTACCAATGCCCAGAGCTGATACTATTCACTGCACCTTATTATGGTGGCTCAGTTAGATATAGGATAATTAATGCAGAATGCAGTGGCTGGTATTACATTTTTAGTAGCTCTTCACATATACGAGTGCCTGTTAGTTAATTCGTTGCTTGGGACCTTGTTTAGAGTGAACTTTAGCAAATATATCAATAATTTGAGAAAGGTCAGAGAGTCCTCACAGTACCTGTCTGCACTCATAAAACAATAATCTTTTACATGAAATCTTTTTTATTTAGCGAATTTAGCCAACAATGAGATCAAGTTTATTTTTAAAAAATATCAAATTTTGATATGACTTGGTGGATTTGTGCATTTTTCACATCCATTGAATTCCAGAACAGAAAAAGCGAAACAGATTTCAAAAAAAACTAAAATATTTTTAATCGAGTGTGTTTTAGTTGAAGTGTTCTCCAATCATTACATATTTGAAATTCATTTTATTTTAAAAAGATAATAATTGCAAATATTCTACCTGAAAGGTGTAGCTTCTGGATTTAGAAATGAACACATTATTCGAAGTACCCCGAATTTGATGAGCAAAAACCTTTTTATTTTTGAAGGCCATCACATCATGATTTATATCAATTTCAATTAATCACCTGCATATCCTTGAGTGCATATAAGTCTTCTTAGGAAGCAAATCCGGCTTGTGCTTTGCTTTTATCTGTCTAGCAATGCTGAAATAGAATAGTAATAGAGTATTGCTGTTAATTATGGTTGTAAAATTAATCCAGCAATATACATGTAATTTATGAAGAACATTTTATATTGAAGTTTCCTGTATGCCAGGTTGGAAACAGAGAAACTGCACTGTGAGCAGAAAACAGCCAAACATAACTCATTGAAATTATCATTTTTCAATCAAATTTACCTATTTTGTAGCGATTCTGACGCACGTTAAACAGTGAAGTATATTTGGCATATATCCTGATTTTGTTGCAAAGTGAATCTGAATTTCTAGAATATTTAATCATTAAAATGAGAACAGCTATGACAGAGCATAAACACTCACTTGAGTTTCTGCGATGGCAAGTGAGTCTTCTTAGCATTGGTGTTGACTCATATTCCCATCCTCTGCTCTAACATAGACACATGATAAAATTAACAAAACGGTTGAGAAAATATTTGTTGAAGATGTTTATTTTGCATTAAAATTTTTGTTTTGCAATATATTTTAAAATAAGGAATTTGTGTTTTTCTCGTGTTATGTGAATTATTAAAATTATCGGCTTAATAAGACACAAATATTCAAATCAATGTGAAAGGGATAATATTTCCCCTAGGAGCAGATTTTCATTTCAAACTTATTTATCCCTTAATATCTATTCATTCACCTCCCGTGTCCATTCCTTCCCATCTTCGTCTGAATTCTAAAAGATAATTCATTAGTTATTTTATAGGAAAAATGCCGGTAAAGTAGCTTCGGGGAAATTTTTCCAGAGTATAACCCACTTCTTTCCCCTGACCCAATATACTTGAAAACTGAAAATTCACTGAAAATTTTGGAGCAAAAGCTGTATAAATCTTTGATACCCTGCATATTATTGACATTGTGAATGTTTCGAAGAAATTCCACAACCCAGTCTATAGCAGTATAGAACATACGTAAAAGAAACAAATGCATGCCAGCTGGCCAAAAGAAGAGAAGCGGTTTCCTGTTCATCATCTAACAGTCATATCACTTGTACCCATATCATTTAGTACATGCAAGTGCTTCAGTATTTCATCATTTGGTATCATTCTTATCATTCAAGATCCTTAAATCCCTTTATCGTCGGGATTTTGATTCAACTAAAATGCAAAAAGTTCGAACCTTTACAGCGTCTTCCGTTCACATAATCTTCCTCAGAGTACCTCCATTTTTCAGTCCACAGTCTCCTCATTTCTTCAATCCTCCAATCTTCTTTCTTCATTCCTAAACATTGAGATTAATTATTATTTCTAGTCCAGAAAAAATATATTTGGTTGGCTTGTTACTAATTTTTGAATTTTTTTTTACAAACTTATATTTATAACAAACACAACCCATAGGTGAGCCGTGAATCAGGGTACAACTCATTCTTAACTTCATTCGTTAAATTCAAAACTAAGAAATTAGCTTAAGGTAATTTTTCGTTTTAGAGGTATGCTGTATGAGTCTATTAACTCTTATAATTCTAGACAATTAATCCATAAACAAAATATATCAAACCAATTGAAAATATAATATAGCATCCAACCTCTAGAGCGGGTTCTCGTTGCAACCATCTTCTTCTTTCTTCGCTCCTGAAAGATATGAAACCCTCATGATAAAAAAAGTTTTTAACAAGAAAATCAGAATAGGTAATTTATTTTTGCATCCATACAAGCATGTGTTATAACGGCTAATATGATACAGATTAGTTCTCTTTATTAACAATTTAGTAATAATCCGCTTGACGCAAAATGGATTGTAGAAACTCTCAATGGGATATTAATGATGTTAAGCATCAGGCACATCACAAATTGCCCTATCGGTAAGGAAACTTAGTTTTACGACTTTGAAGCATGGCTTTTATACATGCATGGATTGCGCCTCAAAAACCATATCCGGTAAATATCTGATCGTGTTATTTATCTAAACGTAATATCGTAATTTCAATTCGCGATAAAATGTGTTAAACATAGAAACAGTTCAAAGTTAATTTGAAATAAAACGTGAAACAAACATGCAACACCATTAGTGAAGAAAACAAAAACGCAAGCAAAGAAAACACAAAAACGTAAGCAAATAAGTAAAATTAATACCTTCCGGGCAGGAGCAGAATGCCAATGAGTCGGTTGGCCAAGTGGGGTTCAATATTGCACAAGGGCACATTTTCCTTCCCCGAACCTGATGCACCAGGCGATTAATGATCGGGTGGAACATACCAAAGTCGCTTACGAGATCAACCGAAGCTCTGCTAGGCCTATCTAGAATTGGCTGGGTAGATAGCATGCATCATATTGAAGATCACTTATTGCAGTTATGGATATGAACACACCATGTCAGAGCACAACGGAAGCAGCGAACTGCAACCAGAGTCCTCTGCGTGCGAATCAAAAATCAGTTTCAGAAAAAGGCCAAAGTGCGCAATGAGGTCCCCACTTCCCCTGCGGCTCCGCGAGGAAAACCACAGTTGCCCGAACTCGGCCGGTCCGGCATATTCGCTGTTAGTTTGTAAATCCAACATTTGGTTCAAGCACATAATATTTTATAATTTATGCATGTAAAAAATAAAGAAAATAATATTGTCAACAAAGGTAATTTTCCAGCACAGATTTAGAAACGGGGCTGATGTAACAGGAGCATGGCATACTGGATGATTCACCCAATAAGCAAAGGTATTTTGTCGAACATGAACCACAGATGGACCGCTCTCCTTGGCGCAATCCAGCATTGATCCATAGGCTACTTAGCAAAGCTTGACTACACTGAATTTTTCGTAAATTGAATCAAATAGTATACCATCATATTCCTAGGCTATATAGAATAAACGTAGACGTCTTTTCAAAAAATTTGTAAAATTCAACAAAATTTACTATTATTTCTTGAAAAAAAATATTTTTGATTCTATTGAGGAACGAACATGGGTGTATAAATTTTTTCGACCAGAACAGTTGGAAATTTGTGCTCACACGTCCAAGCATAAATCACTGTTTGAACATGTCGTCGAGTCGTGGTCAATAACATTGTTTGTATCTGACAAGATAAATTTTCTGATCTCGATGCTCTTTTTTAAAATATATATTATGTGACAACAGGTTTATCCCATTCTCAGTTCTCCATATCAGCATCAAGTAAGGTGATGAGAGGTCGCGATTGTTTTTTTTTTTATTTATTCCAGAGAACTAATACACTCAGAAAAATTACCAAGTCGACATTTTTCTGCCAAACGGAGTTAGGTCGGGATAAAAATCATCGTCAGAGTTAAATATCTCCATAGTCAAATTAGGACGTCATTGATGTACGCTACAATAAAAACAAATTCTTGTATAAAGACTAAAAATCGCGACAGAGACGTGAAATTTTGATCAATAATGATATACCCCAACCTAAAAACGACTAAATAAATGTAATAACTAGAGCGCACTGAAATCGAGTAAAGCGACTTTAACGCGTCTACCATTTTTTTTCCTGTAGATGTGAGGAAGAGACTAGTGTATAAAGTAGTAAGAGCAGTTTCTTTATATTACTGGCGCCGTGTTCTCGGCCACATTTTCGTGGAGCAGAAGTTTAACATCTTTAAAACTATGTATAATTAAAAGAATCAATGACGGCGGGAAATTTTCATATCAAAAGTTTGGTTTTGTCGATCTCGAATCATGAATCGCAAATGTACTGCGCTAGGGAGACGCAATCCAACAAAGCAAAAATTACTAAATTATATATTTTTAGCGACACTGTCGTGATTTTCTTTGGCACTTCACATCAACAAGAGTTAATTTTTCACAAAGGAAGTCGAAATACTTCTATAATAACAAAACAATCATAGCATCTAAAAGCATCTGAAATCAATTTCGCTTAACTGGAACTCCTTTGTGACGGTTGAGTTACAAGTGACGCAGAAGAAATTTGCCGTAAAAGCGGGGTGGTATTACATATTAGAAGAAATTTTATTGTACTGATCAAGAGCCGCGCTTCAAAAAATGCTTACGCAGCAAAATAAAATTCCGCACGATTTAGCTATTAGTAACCGAGTAATTAATCAACTACCTCAACTATTGGTAAAGCACGGAATATGCAGTCTCGATCAAGTATGGGCTAACAATAAAACAATAGACGTGATTCACCGACCAGTCAAAAACTTTTGTTCTCGCCTCGCGAAGGCGAGGCACGTTTCATCTGTGGATCATGCTAAACAAATCAAAAATTTTGACAGAGTTTTACGCAGCGCGTATGGAAAATTGACGGCGCCTCGGTCGCGTTATTCATCAAGGGTTCATGCTCAAGAAAGATAACTGGAGATTTTTTCTTGCATTATTTTTCGCACCCGAATATTGTTTTCTGTTATAGGCGTACATTCGTGAATGAAGGCTCAAAGCATACAGATTAATAAACAGCAGCGCAATATTTAGTACACCTATTCGGCCAATTCTATACATTAAAACATCACTTTTCAAAATTTTCTCGTCTCTAGCGCATAATGACAACAAATTTTGAAATTTCCGTTCCCAATTTTCTAGGTTCTAAACTTGCTCGCTTCTAATTTTCTCGCTTACTTGTGGACATGTCTAACAAGATCTATCCTAACAAGAGAAAAACACAATTATGGTTTTAAATGACATGAGGCAATTATGGATTGCACCGTCAATGCGCGGTTAATCATTGGAGCATGCCTGGCCGAATGAAGTTTCTCTAAGGTTCCCAACAATTTCTTTTAAAATCAACGCGACGCGACGAGATGGCAGCAAAATAGAGAGATATACTGAAAAACCGTAACCTTTTTTGCGCACCAATAAGATTTTATTACATTTCTGGTCTCTAGCGAAATATGAGGATAAAATTCCAAAATGAACGACGGAAAAATGGCTTTCCAAAGAGCCGATTTTTTTGAATTTTGGAAATATGGAGCATTTCTATCCAAAACAATCCAATATGAATAACTTCTACTAATTCCCTTCGCTATAAAAGCTTACATAAATTCGAAAAATCGGAAAAAACAAAACAATCGAACATCTCAATTCATCCCCTGAGCTTAATGCGACCGCTTCTTGCGACGACCCAACCACAAATGGCGCGAAAGAAAATTTGTTCAAGAAGCGACGATAACATCTTGAAAGAAATTTTGTTTTGCCGATCATACGCCACAGATGAATCGTGCTTTAACGAAACTTCCCAGCGTTGGCCCATGTTTAACAGAACGAAATAAGGTACGATTGCGTGATTGGCAATTAGGTAATTGATCAACTAGGTTATCAACTAATTAAGCAAATTAACCAATGCGCAGTAGTCCGAGCTGTTTTGATTAAGTGTAGTCGCAATTATTCATGGGCCAAGGATAAAACGCATCATTTAGGCGAGATTCATCAATAGTTCATGCATTATAAAATATGTGTTTAACATCCCAATCACAAATTTTTATTTTCCAAGCACGAGCCACTGTTGGATCGTGCCTCTTGCGATACGATCCATCAGTAGCCAATACTTAAACATATTTGGTTAGATGATTTCTGATAGATAGTGCATTGCCAAAAAAATTTGCTACAGCATGTTTGGAAAGTGTGGGCCACTGAAGGATCGAGTCGTTGAGACGAGGACCATCTGTGATGCGTGCTTAACAAAATAAAGTTTCTGTTGTGTAGATTGCCTTTGATAATATTCTACCCATTACACTATAAAAATTCGAACAAAACGTGTGCAATTTTGGGTTCATATAACACATTTCAACACTGTTCGATAGCTGCGATGTTATATAAAGACCTGGTTCTGTTCTATACTTGTGCATCTTTTCTATTTTCAAATATACCGCTAGCAAATTAAATGTAATGTCATAATACTATTGAATGAATTTTGAGGTCTTTCGGCGTTTTGCTTTGTTTTGATTCGTTCGCTATATAAATTGTCGACGTTTTATTTTTCTTTCTAACTTCCAATCTTTAGCCTAATTAGATCTCAGGAGCTATAAGATAACGATGAATTTACCCACTGAGCCATCTATTCGAAAGGTAATTTAGCGATATTGAATGGTGACTACCTCACAATGAAAAAGATGTAAAAAAGCAACAAAAGGAAAAATTGATAGACAGGTTTTTCGAACTCGAGACATCTACGCCACTTGAGCGATGAATTTATTTACTGAGCCATCTGCATGAGCGGTGATGGGTGATTTTGATAAGTAGGTACCTTACAAGATTTAAATGTGAAAAAATCCGTCAAAACACGACGGACGGGAGGTTCGAACCCGAGGCAACCCGAATCCGTGCGCTGAACTTACCCACCGAGCTATCTAGTTGACCGGCGATTTTGCGGTTTTGACTTCACAAAAAAGATGTTAAAAAAATTGACCAAAGAAAACTCGACGTACGCGAGTTTCGAACTCGACATGTCTTGCATTCGGGCGATGAATTTATCCACTGAGCCATCCACTTGAAGGGCAATTTCGAAAGAAATGACAAAAAAAGATAAATACAGGACGACGGGTGGGGGTTTCGAACTCGGGACATCTCTCACATTTGAGCTACATGTTTACCCACTGAGCCATCCGTCTGACAAGCAACCTCGCGATTTTGACAGGTAGTTGTTACCTTACAAAAATTAAATTCAAAAGAAAACTACCATAGAAAACTCGACGGACGTGAGTATTGAACTCGGAATTCTTTGAATTCAAGCAAAGATTTTTTTCCACTTAGCTATCTATTTTACAATAAACCTTGTGATTTTGATAGGTAGTTAGCTTACACAAGAAGATGTGAAAATAAACGACCAAAGAGAAGCGGACGGACGGGAGTTTCGAACACGAGGTTCCAAAGTCGGATGGCGAACTTGCCCATTGAGCCATCTGCTCTGTTGATACTTTGGAGCGGAGAGAGGGTATTTTTTGACAACGGTACAATAATACATATCGCATGACTCAATTACGTCTCGAAAAATGACGATGACTTTACTTTGAATGATAAAATACAACAAGAACACGGCGCACGTTGGACAATGGCCCACCAGCTACAGCCCGTTAGCTTCGGGTGCGAGTCCCAATTTGTCTAGCTAGAAATGATGGCGTCTTCCACCAAACCGATTAAGCATCGATCGAGATAATTTTTTTTTTTGATTGGGGTAGCAACACCAAAACTTCGTGATTGTGATACATATGCACCAAATTGGATATTGTGAGACATTGGATTTCCAACAGTAGCGGCAGAAGGTAGCAAATCTTGGGAAGGGCATAAGAAAACGAAAACCCAATGATTGACAAAAATACAGGGAAAGAGAAAGGCGACACGCGCCTTTAGTGACGATTGCTTAACGAAACCTGATTGGACGATATTTTTCTGATTGGGATACGTCGGAAAAAGATTAGATACCTGCAGCACGGTTGAGTGTGGAACAACGTAAATGACGACGATGGCTGCAGGCTGATATTGAGGAAATGGGGGCGGAGAGAAATCATACGCGCTCTTAAAATATTATGACCTAATCAAAAAAAGTAAGGCTAACACATGCTTTATAGAGCATTTGTTACCAATGGATCGCCTCGATGAAGTATGCATGATCGCCATTTGTGAAGCATGCATGATAGTATAAATTATTTTTGTGGAATGCTCGTGTTCCAATGCGAACTCATTTAATTTGCTCTATTGCCACTGGATTGCAGAAAGCCTATCACCTGAATGTATCCGCAAAGCTAAAAGACGCTTCGGAATCGCCCTAACATATTTCCTACATGTTCTAGGCGACTAAAAGACAAAATAAGGGGTAGATAATTTTATCATCCCCCAAAGCAAATATCGTTCAATATACTTTATTAGGGGTTCAGCTCTGTTTCAGATGTTTCTTTCTCACTTAGACTGCAGTCGCTAAAAAGACATTTTATACCAATCCTCTACATGTGGCCATTAGTCCATTAATTTTTGGGGCTGCTTCGGATTTCTTGACCAAACTCATATGTATGAAACGAGGTTTACTTGTGCTCATTGTAAATAAGGCTGGGCGAAACCGGATCATCTGGTATTCTAATTTGAAACAACACTGCGTTTTGAAACATGTTTTAATGCATTTTTGCATTTAATTGTCAATCATCTACTAAGTACCTGAAAAGTGTATGTGCAAGACAAATTTTAACGCTTGCTGATCACCAAGAAATCTTGAAGGAAAGAAACTAGATAATGTGTAGGTCCTCAAAATAGAAAAATAAAATGCAAAAACAAAGATGTGGGATATTTAACCGAAAGGTTAATAATTGCGAAAAACGTATTTGATATTGATCGAGCGAATTCAAACCCATATATTGATTCATCTTTCAAAACTCTCAAAAATAGTCACGAAGTCTATTCGGTTATATTGAAAATTTTGATGTTCTGCTATTTAATTTGCTTCTTTTCGGGATTTTGTTCTAAAATCCTAATAGAAGATAATATTTCTGTATCTTGACTTAGCGAAACAAACACGATTAAAATTCCAAAAAATCGAATAATTTATGGGTTGTTCATCGGTTTACATGAGATGCATAAAACATTTTGAACATTTAGAGAGAGAGAGAGATTTTATAAATTTGTCCACCAGAAAAAATAAATTAAAACAAAACTGGCATAAAACATATTGAAAAACAAGTTGTTTGAAACACCAATATTTCTAACAATTTAGGTCATTAGGTCTGTTATTTCATTTATTTATTTATTTTTTATATTTTTCATAGAATACGTACAAAGCAAGGTTAAGAGACAAACATACACGAAAGCTTCCTGAAACCAATGGACTAGCGTCCATTGCTTTGCAGACCACGAAAAGAGTTGGGGAGAATAATCATATATTGATCACTCGCTGTGTAATACCGTGTAATACAGAGAACAGAAGTGGTAGATTGGTTTACAGTCGCTCAGGGCAGATACTAATAACCCCGCCCTACCAGGGTGGTTCAGTTCCGTTTGGGATGTTTTCCGTTTAGAGAGCAGTTGCTGGTAATACATCTTTTAGCAGCTCTTTGCTATTAAGTCACCGTTATCTGGTTCTTTTTTTGGCAATTTTTTCGGTATTGCTCCGAGTGAATTTCAATAAAGCAGAAAACAGCAGCACAGCCCCAGATGCAACATATTTTACATACAGTACCGAATATTAAAGACCTCTGCTAGAGTAAAGCATAACTCCGGTGTATGGGAGATAATGATTAGCTATTATTGATACAAAAAAAGGTCTTCTATCGCGGATTTTTTTCAACAGTAGCAAGATCTCAGGGTATGTTTTTTATTTATGACAACCGCAAAGGTATGCTAAGACTTATGGTAATTCAATTTATAACCAGATATATCAATATCTCGTCAAACATAAATGCGGTCTCCGCAACAAGATTGGTCTAAAACTCATTCTGGCTATTACATATTGAAACAAAAAGAACCTTGTGACTAAGTATTTAGTATTTATTCATTTACAAATATTTGGTCAAAACAAGGCCTCAAACGCTTCCATATAAGAAGGAAATTAAGCATTCCGAGCTTTTTAGCTAGATGAAAATGACTCCTGAAACCACTAGGTGAAGGCCTTTTAGGAAGAAGGTGGTGTAATGAGGATAAAAATTCTGGAACTGAGGACCTTTTTGAACCCAATCAGAAACATTATTGTGTGAAGTATGAGCCACTGATTGACCGTGCTTTAACGGAATGATCTGTCCAAAACATATTTCGTCAAAATATTCCGGTTTAATATATGTTTGGACGAACGAGAGCAGAATGGTCCCGTGAACAAAGCCCATTATAATATCTGTAAAATCAACATTGCGACATGCTTTGCAGCCTTGAAAAAGTTGGGGATCAATCAAATGCGGCCGAGTACACTGAGAATATTAAAATAAGATTTGACGGAGATATTTCAACTAGAGATCGAACAAAAGACTTACGAACGAAGTATGGCTCCAGATGTGACGTATTTTCGGATAGAATGTTCCCACAAAACGACATTTCTCGCAATGGCATATTGATTTCTGAAACAACAAAATTCATTTCAAAAAAATCTTTTTGTGGTAATTTGATTTCCAATTACTTAATCAATATTCCCGTAAACGTTAATTCCCGATATTTTTGCTTGGGCTGAAAAAAACTTCGAATGTTACTCTTTTTTGTTTCAAACAGACGAGCAAGGCTGGTAGTACGGTACGGTACGAAGTTCGGTACGGTACGATTGAATTTTCCGGTACGATAGTACGGTACGATTCATTTTTCAATTTTCGTATTTGGTACGGTATACGGTACGAAGTTCGGTATTTATTTTGTACCGTACCGTACTCTTTTTCGTACCTTCGCATTACACTTAATCTTATCAAATGAATTCGAAAAAATAATTTCGCCGTAAAAATAATCTATGCCGTTTCATAACGGGGCGCTGATAATATAAATTGTATCCATCAAAGAACTTTTAAACTAAAGGGCAATTTTAAAATGATTAAAAGCGGCGCAGGTATGGTAATAAAAATGCAACTGATTCACTTGAGCTGATTAGATGAGCTATGTCGTACATCGGTTTTACTGCAGTACGTAAAACTTTGTGATTGCGTGGAAATACATATAGGCCGCTGATTTATGACGTCTTAATCTGAATGCATTTTTCTGTAATAACGAAAGTTGTGATAGCCCAATTAAAATCGACAAGATAAGCAGCATTCATAATACTAAAAATCACGGTGTTATCACGGTGCCCGAATATACCAACTACAATGGCGGATACGGAAAAAATTGTGGGGGGGGGGGTAGTCACACATGCAAGCACATGGTTTCACGTTTACAAAAAGATTAGGGTGCCGGAGGCGCGCAAAATTTTATTGCAAACGAAACAAAAATATATGTTTTTAGAGTGAAATAAACATTACCAGACCGGAAAATGTATCTGAGCGCCGGAAGCCCGCTGAAATTTTTGTAAAAATTGAATGAAAATTTTCACTTTAAAGGCTCAATGCTACGAAATATACAAAATTAATCAGGGAAAAATATTGCGCAACGCAAGCGCGCGAAAATTTTATGAAAATTAAAAACTCTCCCCTTGACCAACTATGCAACTAAGCTCATCAGTAACCACCGCTATTACGTTTTGTTTGTACTCTGACACGCAGAAGTATATTATCAGAGCAGAAACATCAGAATATAAAGATATATTTAGGCTGTTTTGAGTTGAATGTTAGCTGATGCTCATCTTAAATAGAAGATATATTTTGCAAAAAAAACAGTCAAGTCACAATATGGCATATCGGGAATACGTCTGTCTGGTATGAAAAAATAAATAGCATTATTCAGTTATGTGAAGAAAACGTAAATTACATCAGAAATACCAGATGCACAATGATAATGTTCGAATTTCTTGTGACGACACAATGCCAGATTTTTTCGCGAAAACTGTGCTCATCCTACCACCATTTATCACCACCGGCCTACCATTCTCATACGCAATGTGAACAATGATATTGGGGTGGCATATGCTTAATTACGCGCATGTTTTACTGTCCTGGATTTTAAACCAGATATCATAAACTGCATCACTGATGTAAGATGTTGGTGACGTTTCTTGCGGTGGCCAGATCTTACAAAAAACGCTGATTGGGACATTGGTAGTTGGTACGGTACGAAATTGCTGCCCAGCGAATCGTACCTGTTTTCGTACTGGTACGAAATTTAGTACGATAAATGAAAAATGTTAATCGAACTTAATTTCGTACTGGTACGAAGTTCGGTACGATGTACGAAAAAAATAATATCGTACGGTACGGTACGGAAAATTTTCGAAAGGTACGGTACGAAGTTCGGTACGAAATTATTTTGCTGGTTCGAAGTACGATAAAAATTCCGTACCGTACCGTACTGCCAGCCTTGCAGACGAGTGGGATAAAGAAAGAGAAAGAGGAATGTTAAGCTGAACCATTTTAAAAGTTCCCCTAGCACAAACACGCCGTACATAAACCCCGGGTTTGGTCGGAAATGCAGGTCAGTTTAGGGAGTTTTTGTTTAGCTGAGTCGTATTTTGGAACTTTTCGGCATAGAACGTAGGAGGGGGAAGAAGGTAGGGCAGTGGCAGAGAAGGAGAGAAGAGGAGATGGGCACGGTTAGGCAAGCGGGGTGGGTGGTATGGGGGCAAGAGATAAGGTAAACGGGGCGGCGGCGGATCAGGGCGGCCGGAGGCAGGAGGGAAAAGCAGCATGATCAGGCAGGCCGGCTTAGCGCTAGCTTGGGCAGGTAGCGGCGGAACGGCCAGTGTAGTAGCTTGATTAATAACGGAAGAGGTCTAAACTCCCTTCTCTCGATGATACTGCCGTCAAGCAGCAGTAGATGATTCTTACTATTTCTCGAGACTAATATCATACACTGCCCTCTATTATATAGCGCGGTTCAGATCACTTCGGGGGTTTTCACTTTAGAGTTTAGCTGGTACTATATTTACAAGGCCAGTAGTACGGTACGGTACGGTACGAAGTTCGGTACGGTGCGATTGAATTTTCCGGTACGATTCATTTTTCATTTTTCGTACTTGGTACGGTACGGTACGAAGTTCGGTATTTATTTCGTACCGTACCGTACTCTTTTTCGTACCTTCGCATTACACTTTATTCTTCTCAAATGAATTCGAAAAAATAATTTCATTTAACATCTATGCCGTTTCATAACGGGGCGCTGATAATATAAATTGTGTCTATCAAAGAATTTTTAAATTAAAGGGCAATTTTTTTAAAATGATTGAAAGCGGCGCAGGTATGACAATAAAAATGCACTGATTCACTTGAGCTGACTAGATGAGCTATGCCGTATATCGGTTTTACTGCAGTGGCATAATACTTTGTGATTGCGTGGATATACATATAGGCCGCTGATTCATGACGTCTTAATCTGAATGCATTTTTCTGTAATAACGAAAGTTGTGGTAGCCTCATTAAAATCGACAAGATAAGCAGCATTCATAATACTAAAAATCACGGTGTTATCACGGTGCCCGAATATACCGACTACAATGGCGGATACAGAACAAAACTGAGGGGTGGGGGTAAATTTTTTCCAACATGCAAACACAGGCTTTCAAATTTACAAAAAATTAGGATGCTGGAGGCGCGCAAAATTTTATTGAGAACGAAACAAAAATACATCTTTTAAGATTGAAATAAACATTACCAGACAGGAAAATGTATCTGCGCGCCGGAAGCCCGCTGAAATTTTTGTAAAAATTGAATAAAAATTTTCACTTTAAAGGCTAAATGCTACGAAATATACAAAATTACTCATTAAAATTAATCATGTTAAGGCTGTTTTGAGTTGATTGTTAGCTGATGCTCATCTTAAATAGAAGACCTATTTTGTAAAAAAACAGCCAAGTCACAATATAGACAAATGACATGTCGGGAATACGAGAGAGAAATACCAGATGCAAAAATGCACAATGATAATGTTCTTATAACCATGCCTTCGAATGAGACCGCACGAAACCCATGTGTGGTACACAACGAACATTCTTTAGTCGAGAGAGAATATCTTCTGACGACACAATGCCAGATTTTTTCGCGGAAACTGTGCTCATCCTACCAACATTTATCACCACCGGTCTACCATTCTCATATTATACACAATGTGAACTATGATATTGCAGTGACATGTGCTTAATTTGATCTCAAGAGCTATAAATAAAAACTTATGAATCAAGTACTTCTCCAAAATTAGCAAATTCATCGCTCTACCTCGAACTATATGATACAAAAAGAACACAGCGCGCTCTGGAAAATGGCGCACCAGATATGGCACGTCGTCTACGATGATTAAAGGTCTCGGGTGCGAGTCCCGGTATAGCTAGTTAGAAGTGACGACGCTGTCACCAAACCGCATCAGCATCTATTATTGATTTAAAAAATCAGCTTGCTTTAAGCAGGGACTGTGTTCTGATAACTATTGTTAATGCATTTTCAGTTATTAATAGAGATGTACCGGTACCACTTTCTTGCCTATAGCGATATCGATGCCGATACCGATGCCACCGATTCCCAAAATTACCGGCCGATACCGATACCCAATTCAAATAGGCTTAAAGTAAATCCTCAAAGTTAAAATTTTCCCCAAAAAGTCAGTAAAATTCTATGTATAAGAACAAATAGCAAAGAAACATACCATTAGTGAATGAAGTGTGTTGAAGCAATAACACAACAAATTGCGGAACAAAGAATATTGGAAAATTTGGTACAAATAGAAATATTCAAAAACAACATCCAAAATTAACGACAGCATTAAGACAATCAATGAAGAACAACATTTAATCAAATTAGTTCCCGGCAAAATGACAATTCTTGATTGGGGAAAATTTGCCAAATCATAAAAACGAGTATACATTTTTGAGACATTATTTGTTTAACAGTTTGACCAAAATAACAGACATCTCAGGTGAAAGTCTTTGATAAAACTCCAAAAACACTTATACCCGGGATTGAAAAGCACAAATTTCGCTCCGGTGGCTCGGAACACTTTCCAGAAATGAGGTGATATTTTGGAGCCTGAAATTAGCTAGATATTGGACTAACTAACTATTGCAAGCCTAACTCTAGCGAAAAATTGGATTTGATTCCCTAAGTTTTAAAGAACTTAATAGGCCATTCTGCATTTTTTGCCGGTCAGCGAAGAAGGGCGGCACAGCAGCCGTTCCGCTCTAAATACACTAGTGTTGACAAATCATGTTTTTTTTTAATTTTTTGATCGGGCCGTTGAAATTGTTGATTGTGATATTCGGTGGAAAGGTAAACGAAAAAACTTGACTGAACTGTTTGAAATCCCACCAGATTATCTGAATTAGAATCGATTAGAATTCCTATTTTCTTCCAAATTCTACCTCGTTTGCAGTCGAATCATTCAGCCGAAGCGGGATGATTTTAACTAACAACACTAATGAAAACTCACGCTATTGCGTGAAAAATTCATAGACTTGCGTTTGTCGCACATGAATTAGAAATGAGTTTATCCGAAACAAACATACACATATTTTTTTCCGGATCGCGTACGGTTTACGAAATATCCAAAACACAAATCAATAGATAGTAGACTTAGGCTATATGAGCTCAATTTTATTTAAGCTGGTTATGGTATACTATATAGTAGGGTCGTCTTTTTAATGTAGCATAAACGGTATTCGGAATGCACCATAAAAAAATCTTTTAACATTTAAAGTAATCGAAATTGTTGATGTTTATCCATACCCCCCCCCCCCATTTTGCAGCATAATAATGATATATATAGATGTTTCAGGTATGTGGGGCATACGGTTTTATTTAAAGAAAGGCGCTACATTGAGTGGTCATCAGGTACTTCATGCCTTGCTTTGAGCGAATTGTAATTGAAAAAGTCAAAGGGAGTGGCATGTAGTTCAAGTGAGAGGCAGGAAACATTACCGGTGAACTAGACTACTGCAGTCAAATAGCATGTTTAGAATCTGGACAGTGCCATCTAGTTCTACATCCCCTTACTCTGTTACCATTTATCACAGAAATTTGCATACACAATGATAATTCTAACGTTTGATTCTTTATAAATACATTCTTCATACAGTCCTCAAATTCATCTGAAATAATTTGTGGAAAGCACCTACAAGATGAATGGAAGTGGGGATTATAGTGTTGCTACAGAAATGGACACACAAATATTTGAGCATGCTGAAGGACGTAAAATGGGGTGCCCAGGGGTAAGTTGAGATTTTATATTGTGATATTTATCTTTTCAGCTGATTATTGAAATTTCAAATTTGATTCGAATCTAAGTTAGCGAACAAGTGAGTGTTCGAAAATGTAGTAATAGTCTTCATGGCAACAATCTATCCCTAACCGACTATAGCAGTTCAAATTTATGCATTTGTAACGATCAGTAGTTTGTTTCAATACCCAATCAAATTTTTTTTTTGTCAAGCGTGCGCCTCGATGGCCCGATCCATCAAAGATTCATATTCAACAAAACATGTTGTGACCAAGATTTTCTGACTGGTTAGAACGGTACATTACATAAGCCATTCCTGAACGTGAGTCACTGGATCATGCAAACAAGACACGGTCTGTCTGTGGCGTGTATCCAACGAGACAACCTATCTGCTTTAAAAAAAAAGACGAAATTCATATATAGACGAAAGACGAAATTCAAGTACATAGTACAAAACAGACTTGTACCATATTTGCTTGCTTGGGAGAAGAGTATCGATGTTAATAAGTTTCAAAAATATATGTGAAGGGAATTTTTAATAACAAAATAAATAAATTTTACGAAATTACATTTGTTGTTAACGAAGTAGTTAATAAAAAAGTTTCCTTGGAAATACTCAAGCCACAAGCCATTTATTGTGCCCTGAGCGATGTGTTTTAAAACCACCCGCAACCTGTTTTCTACTTTATAGCAACCTCTTATAACGGGCAGGGAACACGTTTTAGGGCTATTCCACTCTAAGACATATCAGATACACAGCCGGTCCTACCTCTAAAGCCTGCATCAAAGGAGCAAAGGAAGTTTTATTGCTAGCTTGATTTCAATCCCATGCTCGATTGGTGTATCGTATTGATCTGTCAAAAAATACATGATATGTAATGTGATCAAGAAGGCCTGTCACAAGTCAGAAGGGGGGTTACATCGTGAAAATTACTTGTCTTTAAGTTTCGACTCTGAGGAAAAAGTATGCTTTATCAAGCACGGTAACTAGATACGTTCACACTAGACATGCGATAGATACGAAGTGGGAAATACCTTTTTATACTAAAAGTTTATCAGAGCCAATACAATGCATGATTTTTCTGCGAATTGCGCTTGGTTTTATCTAAAGGCACAGATTATAATGTCAGGACCTAACTACTCAAACCATCCTTTTCCCCCTGCCAATAATTCTGAGTCAGTTATTGTTCTATTTTTGTTTATAACCTATATTTATTTATATAGTTCTATATGTATTCTTTTCAGTGGACACCAGCTCGTATGTTTCTGGAAGTTTTCCTGGTTTTAATGATTGTTTTCAACTTATTCGGTGCATTTGTTATAATTACTACAAAAGCAACGTTAAATTTTCACAGTACATTTAACAAAGTCTGTATTTTGCTGATTAATTTCTGCGGTATATCTCTGGTAAGTAACTCAATCAACTTGTTGGGATTATTCCAAAAAAATGAAAAATTTGAAAACATGTAGTTTCTTTGAAAAATTTTCGCACCCATGAGTTCGATGCTCCTTATTAATAAAGATTTTTCTTCTTTGAAGTCAATTAAGCGATCTACATTATAACGTCGTAATTAGATAAGTATAATCAACCTGTCCACCTAATTCTGGGCAGTTTTAAGATTTCTACTGTTAACAGTTGTTTATCATCTGCTGGAACATAATTCAGAAACGGACGTGAACCATACGTTACATCCTTTTATTTTTTATAGAAGTTTGCTCTGAGCAAGACCAAAAGCAGTATTTGAAAGAGCTACGAGTTCCAGCAACTGCTTTCTGACCGGAAAACGTCCCATACTTAACTAAACCATCATGGTAAATGCAGTGAGTGGTATCTATCCAGGGCGATGATAAAACCTACCTATCTACCACTTCTCAAGACGCGTTTCTTGTGCGGCTTATACTCAATCCATTTATTCCCTTGGAACTTTTCATTTATAGTAATTATATTCAGCCAATTTATATTTGCAATTTTGTATTCAATGACAATGTTTCTGTTAATATAAAAACAAATCAAAGAGATGGGAACACTGTTCTAAAGTCTTTGCGCTTAAATAATTTATTAGAGGATGCGTAATACTCATCTAATCAAGGAAGTGCATTAGGACAAAACCGCGAAGTTCACCCGATTGCCGACTGACAGACAGAGGCTTCTGTAAGAAGGATATTACAATGAGTTATCATAAATATGCATATACATAATTACAGCTAGTAGCATAGCTTAGAAGATATGGCATTATGAACACTTTTTTAGAAAGTTTTTGGTTCTTGTCAAGGCCGAGCATTGCTAACTACGAAGCTTATTTTCATTGGATGTTCAAGAACGAACGGCACAGATTGAATTTCGTCTTCAAATATACACTGTGATAAAGTTGCAGTAAATTTACCCATTTTTTGCAGTAAACATATACTTCCAACATTCGCCATGTTATTGACATAGCTAAATATGGGCTATTGATGGAGCGCGTCGGTGCGTTCCATCATCAACCAATAATATTAAATCAGATAATTTTATCCCTATCAGCGAAAACTGGTTACAACTATTACGTATATTTAGTGTTCACATTTCTCGTTTCTTCCTTTACTGTTTGATCCAATGATGATGAAGAATACAAAAAACAACAATTTCGATCAATATGTTTATCCTTCCACAACAAGTTTTCAGCCTCAGACAAAGGTTAGTAAATTTTCAATTCAGCGCTTTGAAAGCTAATTCTATTCTCATCAAAAATTGATGACAATGTAATACATGAAAACTATTTTATTATAGTGCTGACAATTTTTGTAAAAACAAAATTTCTCATATCTTCTACGATTCAGAACTCTATAATATGCAAGTATGACAACCTAGTTTCGAACAACCTTTTGTACAAAATCTTAAATTTCTAATTATTACCCTATGGAAATTCAGTTTTATCGAGACACCAGGTGTAGCATATGCAACATTTATTGGGAACCCCGTAATATCATTTTTTTATGATCATACTATTCGTCATTCATCATAACTATGGTAGCTCTTATAGTTCAGTTCATATGACAGTCAAAATTCACTGTATAAATAGAAAGATGTTTGAAAACAAAACTTCAAATAAACGAAATTGCCGCTATTCATCCATCGCTGCATATTCCTAATGTAAATTTTGACATCAATAACCTGATTTCATTGCAAAATAAATCAATTAAGAAATATTCGAGTGACCATTTTTTTTTAATCGGAATAGAAGAATACCTAACTACTCCGACAAGCAGATTCGAGGCCATAACACTACGCCATTCATGCTTTTATTTGTAATTTCAACTAAATTAAATTGAATTAGGTTCAATTGTTTTATTGGAATTATATCAATCCCAGGGGTCTGCAGAATATGATGGATGCAATATATCAGAAACAACTCAGTGTAAATGGTCCGGTTTTAGTTTCACTATTCTCGCATTTTCACCATTACCAATCCTTGTTGCAATGAGTGCTGATCGTGTCGTGGCGACTTACTGCTGGAAAACTTATAAATTCCGGTAAATTTATTAAATAGCTGGTATCAGTTTTGCAATATAGCATAATTCTTCGTAATAATACAGCGAACACTTCCTATAATTATCGATGTTTTGTACATATGTTAGTACAATATATATCACTGTTATTTTGGGGAATAGAAATATAAAAAATAACTTGTGTACTCGCGATTGATTTGATTATTGTCGCTTTGGCACAGAAAGGACGTTCACCGAGGTCTTCCGGTGATTGTGCTTTCAAAAGTATCTTAAAATGACGGTTTTGGCGCTTTAGAATCATTCCCATGAAATGAAAAATAGTCCGTGATATTCTTGCGGCTTATAATAATAGAAAGTATCATTATTTAATTATTTCTGACTCATTTGAAAACGTTATCGTGGCCGATTTTGACTTTTGTGTCGATTTCTTACTTCCTATTATCTCCCAGCCTCGAGAATAAATTTTTACTTCATTTCCGCGATAAACATCCACAAGTCGAACCGAAAAGCCTATGCTTAAAGTAATGAAATCGGGAACGATGAAACATCTGTACGCAATACCACTTCAATGTAAACAAAAAGAGACCAAAAGGTCGTGTGTTGAGAAATGCTTTCATGACGTCACTTATTTTTCCAACCTGATCTCACATAGAAATCGAAACAATTCAAGTTTCAAAATAAAACCAATTTATCAACAGAGGACATGCTGTGTCATCCTTTCGACTTACAGTCTTGGTCGGATTCTTAACAACTTTATGTATGATTTGTATAATACCATTCCTAAATATCGGAGCAACTTATATTTATGATAATATTTTGTTGGTTTGCGTACTGCCTCGAGATACAGATTTCCTTTTGACAAGAAACTTTGCATTGATTGTGAGTATGTGAATATTAAATAGAAGTGCCTGATTAACTGTTATAAAATTAAATTGTTATGTGTCAAATATTCAACATATATTAATTACCAAAAGTTATTGTTAAATAAAATAAGATAAAAAGCTTGGTAGTTCTTAAGCTCTCCAAGCCTGAATACGTAAAGTTCGAATACGTTTTATTAGGTATGAGTCACTGATGGATCGCACCGACAAGGTGCGGTCCATTTGTGACTCATGCTTGATAAAATAAAATTTCTGATTATATTGCTGTTCATTGGTATTGGGTCCATGCAAAAATGAATTTTGGAAAGCTTATTATATTTTACAAGTAGAACAGTAAATATCTTTACTGACCATCGTGACAACCATTTTTTCGACCAAAATATGTTTATGAAAATATATGGGATATTGATGTATTGTCACTAATGTGTGCAGACGACCGAGTCTTCACAATTTGAAAACTTTGCACAAAATTGCGATTTAAAGTTTATTTTTGACCGGAATTGGCGGGTCTAAGAATATCGGCTTTTGGGGAATCGACGCTCGATATCAGATCACCGATTCATTTCGAACTACATTTATTGGCAAAATGGAGGCATTGGTGTATATCCAGACCAAGCAAAAGACGACAGCGTGCTAACCCATCCGGTGAAATGCTGAATCGTGTTTAAAATGAAATTTCTTTCAGGTTAATGCATTTGCTGCTATACTTCTTTTCTTCATGTTGTTGAACGGAGTTATGACCGTGGCTGCTGTTTACTTGAACTCCAACTCACGATTCGTATCAAGCAACATTGGTTCTTCATTAGTCTTCGGCAGATTTGGTGTCGTAAAGAGTGAGGGTTGGAAAAGAGTTAGTCGACTGACTTTTGCTATTTCATGCCTTGGATTGTTGTCATTTCTTCCGCTTTTGGTAAATATAAGCTCTCATACATGAATAATACGAAGTTTAGTAAAGTATTTTAAATTCTTGGCGTATTTGTAATTATTTCTATTTCTATTTGTAGTTTGATTTTAGAGTTATTATTAGAAATAAATGAAAGTTTTTTTGCTACTTCAACTTGAAAAAAAAATTAATCAGATTTTAAAACTGTCATATTTTACGGTATCTTTTCCATATTGAGCTCGTTTAATTAACGTAACATCACTATCATGAAAAAGTTTTGAAAAAAGTTTGTCGAGTATGGGTCACTGATGTATGAGCCGTGATTGACAAAATACCAGGAATCAAATTGTTATTTCACAATTTCTGCCATATAATTTGTATATTCAACACTATATTTGGTACCAACCCGAATTTTGTCTTCTTATATATCTTATGGTAGGTGAGAATCAATCTGCTTGATGTTCAACTAACTCTATTTTTAACCAGGTTATTTCGTTTTATCGCCTGTTTTATGTATTGGACGATAAAGCGCGATATAATCTCGATATTGCAACAACAGTTTTTCTGCTGCTGGTTCCATGCTTAAATCCACTCATTCATATTGGATTTTCTCGAGAATACACGAACAGAGCAATCCATATATTGTCTTTGATAAAACCAAAAAGATACCGGAGGTTGGATATTCTATTTTTTTTTTCCGTTAACGACTTTTGATTTGTGCCATTATGTATATGAGGTCGTGCGTTGAGAATTTGCATCGGCAATGACAGTAAGAAATGGCGGATAAGTGGATATTGATTTAATTGCGACAAATTTCTTAAAACTCACTGATGCATTTCTAATGGACATAAAAGTTTCCAGTGCTTTTTCACGCACCGGGGAAATTATTCATACATGTTTTCAATATCCTGCGGGGTAACAATAAATATAATTGGTAAAGTTCTCATAGCTGAATGAAATTTTTGCGAAAATTACAAAGTATAATTAATTTTTAGTAAAATATCAAGCACAATGGATCATCGGATTGACAGCAACTGGGATTCCGAAGCTGAAATGTTGCCAAATCATCGAAATATTGGAACCGATTTCATAAACACTTCTCAAATAAATGGTGATATATGTATCAGCCCTATTTCACCAAATTTCGACCGGAATGGGCGTAACTCGGGACCAAGTGGTGATTCAGCCGAATCATATAGAAGAAATCGACAAGAAAGACACTTTTCTCCAGAGTACGATGGCACATTGCAAACGTACAATCAAAACAAAAACATAATTAATGACAACTATCAATCACGTCCTATTATTAGGCCAAATCGTGCGGCGGAATTTCATATTTTTGATCACAACGTAGTCCCTCATATAAATCCTTCTGTATCTGGCAGTGGGTCATCCGAATCATATCGCCACGGACCTGCCGGTGTTAATTCTGTTGGTACATCACATGAAAGTATTGTTCATCCGCCTAAGCAACATTTCGGAAGGGGCATTGAAACTGAAGCAATCGACTTCTTTCAAAATGTTCCACGTTATTTGAAATTCTCAAATCACAGCTTTGAGGATCCAAAAGAGCAGAAAAGAAACTCCAGTCACTTACCAGAATATCATTATCATCATCATTTACATATCTATTCATCAGCTCGTGATAAACAACTTCCATCAACCCATACGAAACGGTATGGATATGGTCAACGTGAACTAGAATCTGTTGTTGGAAATCTAGATACTCTGAATTCTCATTTTTATTCTGGATATGACGAGAGAAGAAGAAGGAAATCGGAAGATGTACATAAATTGGACCGACGGCATAGAAAGCAACATCGCCGAACATCACGAGAAGGAGCATCGATCTTTGTATCAACGGACAACTTACTTTATCCTGACGAAAGTGCAAACGATATTCCTTCACCATCAAAAAGATCTACGCGCTTATTTCAGACAAAACATTTAAACGATAGCTGACAAGCTTTCATGACATTCATGGCATTCATGACTGATTTTGATTTCCATTTGTAAACAATTTTATTTAATTTTCATGACGGAATAATGGCACATAAAATCCCTTCAGTGAGAATAGCTTTACAACAATAATCAGTATAGTGCGCTTATAAACAAAGACTTCAAAATAGTCAACCGCTATGCCTTTGATTTAAGCAAAAATACAAAACTGCTTTTAGGCAGTATAGATTTCATTGAAGTTTAATACTCGTATAAATCAGTTTGTATATTGCCAAAGGAATGCTTCAGCTGATTCAATGTCTAAATATATCTTTCCTGAAACCACAACTCGCAAAACAATGAGTGTCGCCAAACAGATGCAGTCATAACACCGAAATTATGCCTCCTCCGTACACCCCAATGTTTACTATGCATATCATTACATGCATATAACGTATGTGCATGAGCACTGTGTATATAGTCTTGGTGACAGTTTGAATACGAGATCATTGCTGAAAATATCACTACGTCCCAATGTTGCTTCTCGCTCCAGTCAGTGACAACTCTGAAAGGAATAAACATGATAAATTGAAACAAATAAACAGGAACTATGGACACTAAGGCAATCAATAATAAAACAAACAAATAAACATCAACCTGTACAAACAAACCAAAGGATAAATTGGGAAGGAAATGTCGCATAATCTATCTCTACAGTCACAGACAGAATTCACATAGGTTAAACTATTCTGGACATTTATAGCATGTTTTTGCAATTTTCTTACTTTAACAATCTTATAATTTATGAAATAATCATTTCTAGATCTATTGCACTTCAATCTTGTCTGTGATTTTAAAGAAAGCTTACAAAATAACTTTATTTTTGTGGAATGAGAAGATGATATTTTTGATTGTATACTCAAAATTATTTTAACGAAAAAGCAATTTGCGATTTTTAACACAGTGTTATAATTTTTATTGTGGAAATTTTAGCCGCTATGTAAGTCGCTTCAGCAAAATAAGACTATTTATTGGGTTAATCACTTTATATCAACTCAATTCATATATCTTTGGCATATTTCAAAACGATACTAAACAAAAATAATAACCTAATTCTAAATTTGCATTGTTACAGGTATGTCGTAAACAATTCGATTATTGGCGATATAAGCAAGGAATTAATTTCTGTAGATACGCGCTTATTTTGTAACTGAAATTAAAAACTCCGTTTCCTAATGAGTTAAGAATGTCCTTTTCATCGTATTTCATAAGTGCGGTGACTGGAATTCTTTCCGTGATTGCGGGGTGGAAATTGCAGAGTGGATACGCCTTGGAATTGGATGAATTTATTCCTCATCGAATATTGCAGGTGAAGCCCCACTCTGCCCCATCCTTTTCACCTGAATGCCCAGCGGCAACGGCGGCGAGAAATCATCACTTCTACCCCTGCAAAAAATTTTAGAGTTGCCAAATCACGATACACGGAATCCACCAAATCTGAAACAAAGAACAAAAATTGGATTTTGGAAACATAAATGTAATAATGTAATGAACAGCCTGGGCGAGTCAAGTATCTCACCTATCATAAATGATCTCGAAATTTTTTGTTCTTCTTGAAAAAAAGCGGAGGTGTTTGCAAAAATGTTTTCTAATAACTGCGACCTCGATCCTACCCTAATACTTCTTCATCTAATTTTCAAAACCGCACTAATTTTACATTGGAAAACATGTCAGTAACTCACCTCCTTGTATCTAGAATGATTGTCACTCGATTGAATGTATCTCCTAGTCTCGACTGCCTTCAATCTGTGATCCTGAAGATTCTTTAACCTAAATGGCCCGGTATTTTGGCCAAACTGTTTAATGACTGCGTCTCAAAATCTTAGAGGGCATGTCCCCTGACTGCGCCGTCATGTGTACCTTGACTCCGTTTTATGTTTTCTTTAAACTGATTTTCCGGATTGAATTTCATGTTTGAAGAGTGCTAAAAATATAGAAGTCTACTTCAATATTTTTAAATTCTCACAATGCAACAAAAGCTATCGAAAATGGTGATAAACTATTTGATATCCAATCCGATCAAAGTCGCTCGACGAGTTCACCAAAAAGGGCTTCATTCCAACGATTTTGAAGATAAAAACGCTGTCTTCAAATTTTTGTTTACAAGCACATGAGACACATGGTTTTAGTGTTGAGCAAGAAAGAATTACTCACTCAGTGAAAGCAGATCGACGCGGTAGGTGGTTCTGCCATCGCCCATTATTTGCTTGGAGTGCAGTTGCTGGTACTGTATCTTGCACTAGCTCTTTGCGCTTCATTTAGGCACTGCTCCTGGCCTCGCTTACGAGTGAATTTCAAGAAAAAAAAGTCGCTCGCTTTTACTGCATTAGACTTAGTACATAAAAATAGTACACAGAATAAAATATAGTTCATGATCGAATGCCAATGTCAACCTCATGTCGACTGTTTGTCTCCTCAACGCTACAATCCAACGCTTCTTGCGTTGTGAATTCTTTGAAGGAAATGTGTAATATGGAATACCACGACGCTGGATCAACCATGTTCACAGTACCCTTTCCACATTTCGATACTATGCAGTATATTATAAGACGAACAAACAAAAGGATACTCCAGCAGTAGGCCTACGGCGGGGCTATGACAAGTAATGGAGCAGTGAGCGCCAACTTTTGTTATGACACTCGAAGAAATGGTCACGTGATCGTCGAACCATGTCCAATTTCGAATCTTCTTATTCAATCGCAAGATTACCGTTGTTCGGACCAACGCTCAGGAACGCATTCCATTCCGTCCGATATCCTTCACTAATCAATTCTTGGCCCAATTTTGTTCTGGATATATTAATGACCTGCCTGACATATTGATATGTGATTTGGTAATTTAAGCTGACGATACGCCTCTATTTTCGTGTCTCAGTATCTAATAGGGGTAACACCAGGAATGTGACTCCTAACTTGGAGACGACCAAAGTTGTATCGAATAATCGTTACACTAATACCAACGCAACACAAATTTCGCAATCCGGTAGGCCTACTGTTTTTGAGAAATCCCAAAATATTCGTCTTGTTGGACTCGTGCTCTCATAGGACAAGGGTTTGAATGGATTTGTACAAATCGCTTCTTCGACAACGCATGGAGTATTGTCCTATTTGGGGCCAGAGCTGCTGCTGCTATTCACAGCATGCTCGACCGTGTTGAACGGTGTTGGATAAATATCAAAGCAAAGCTTGTCACACCGCCGCAATGTTGGTCCACTCGATTGGATTTCAATTCACACCTATCCACTGTAGAGTTTCCACATTGTCATATACAATTATATGCGAAAAGTTTTTTACAGGAACTTCTAAACTTCGGAATTCCTTGACTTCTTAACGTTTTCCTGATCGTGTGGATCTACAAGCAGTCCTCCTCTGACACATCTCTATATCAACAATTTGTGCAAAAGGCTTGAGTATCTCATCTAATGGAGTTTCCCGAATAGATTACGAATATCGAAGTCGCGCCTGCTGATCCCTGTTGAGTTTTTAAAACAATTCGAGTGTAAGCACCGTACTGATGATGGAGGGTGTCTTTTGGGAAGCATTCTACATACAAGTAGGAACGGATATGCATATGCCCTCTCCAATATTTGTGATTCTAAATATAAAGCAATATTCATGGGTTTCGTACAGTCTTATTCGAAGGCATGGATATAATATCGTTAATTCAAGTTTCTATTGACATTACTGAATAATGCTATTTATTTGTTCAAACCATATAGACGTATTCCCGACACGCCTTGTAGCCTATATCGTGACTTGACTATTTTTTTGGCAAAATATAACTTCTAATTGAGATAGGCTTTAGCTGACATCCAACTCCAAATTGACGAAATATAGCATAATATCGTGATATTTCTGCTCTGATAATTTAGGCTACTTCTATATGTTAGAGTATGATTGCGCAAAAAAAGTAATAGTGTTAGTTACTGGTTAACTTAGTTGCATAGTTGGTCCGTAGCGGATCAAGGGGGAGGTTTTTAATAAATTTTTTGGGCGCCTGGGCTGGGCAATTTCTTTTCCGTGGTACATATGTCGTCCTTAAAATAAGAGTTTTATCAATTTTAGCAAAAAAATTCCGCTCACAAATACATTTTGCTGGCTGATTTTGTTTATTTCGTTCTTAAAACATGTGTTATTGTTTCGTTCTCAAAACAATTTTGCGCGTTTCCGGCGCGTGATTTTATTAAATTTAAAGCATATTTTTTATATATGTTGAAAAAATCTTCCCTTTCCCAAAATTTTTTTTCTGGATCCGGCACTGTAGTTGGTATATTAATAACACTGCCTTCTACGCCATTGTGATTTTTCAATAAAAAAGGGTCAAAGCATATCGCTGATGCGAACGATATATTCAAAAATTATACCGTGTTTTTGTAATTATGAATTCTGTTTCTGTTCGGTCGGTTTTGTTCTTTCTATCTCAACTTTCGTTATTACAGAAAAATTCATTTAGATTATGACGTCATAAATTAATCGGCTTATAGGTACTTACAAAATTACAAAGTCCCAGTTACGCCACTGATTACATATCTGATATTTTAACACGACCTAACTGCTGATTTTGCCAAATATAACGCTTTAAAAATTAACCCCCACTCGGGCCCACGGTTGTATACTACAGAACTAAACATGATACAAGACTGTTAAATCGCTTGACCCGACAACTTTGTTTTGGGCTCTAGAAAGACTGCGATACCGCTTGATATGTTGGGGCCTGAATAGCTCTGTGGTGCCATGTCCTCTCGCCGACTGACACAATTCCCAAAATGACCTTTTGAGGGCTTTAAAACGCGAGGAATCTAACATTTTCGTGTGCATATGAGATACAGGATAATATACTTGTTTATCCATGCAATCTTGGGTTCGGCTTTTGGCCAAATAAATCAACCGTGACCGATAAATCGTCAGTGCTCAAAATACAAATATGATTGCTTTGCTCTTTACGCTTTTACAGTTCAGAGTTTGAAAGAAAATTCCAAATATTATTAAAACTTAGCAAACAAAAGTTGTCGTTTTTGGTCGAGCTTATGTTTTGTTTTGTGGCCGGTTTTATATTGTCTGAATTTGCTGAATTTTTTCGTTGCTCTTGACCAGTTCTGCTTTCTGTCATTTCCCATACAGTACAGATTATACTATTTGTGTATGTGAGCTTTTTTATTGTTTATCACACTACCGCATGATGTTGGCTTCTTCTGTAAGGTCTGCTCTCTCATTAGGAAGGTAAGTGATTTTTGTGTCCATTGAAGAGTCATGCCATAATACTAAATAACTTACATAACTCAGAACTTGGGCCTAGTGAAGACCCAATAGCTCAATAGGGCCCATGAGACCCTATAGCTCAACTTAACGTTACCTGTACAGTGTAGATTTAGCCTAGAATCTGGAAAATGAACAAAAAGCTTACCTACTACA
This sequence comes from Styela plicata, assembly GCA_963675895.2. Lineage (NCBI taxonomy): Eukaryota > Metazoa > Chordata > Ascidiacea > Stolidobranchia > Styelidae > Styela > Styela plicata. Next base: position 7,010,751 of record OZ023144.1, on the reverse strand, counting down.
AAAATCTTACAAAACCTAAAATTAAGGCCGTGTCGTGTAATACTGTGTCCATGTGGAGGTCTTTCTATATTTAACTTTTTGTGGGTGTAGAAAAATCATGATTTATGCCAAATTTGATATTCTAAAGGCTCGGGTCCTGGGATTGCAGGACTCAATATAAAATGTTTCTCAAGTTTTAGAAGAAGTTAACAGTATTACCTGTATTTAGTAACAATGGTGTATTGCCATCAATTTTAGATCCATTCATGACTCTCTGTTACAAACTGAGTGGAAAAAATTATTTGATTGTTCAAATTAAAAAACTGGACGTTTGCTAATTGATAAGTGTGTTTATCTTTTTCAAATTTGCTGTTTGAAATACCAGTATTCTGGTTCAATAGAGATTTATTTCATTCCCTGCCTCATCAGCTCCATCGATTATCTGTACTTGGCAATAACTGTTCATTCTCATTATTGTCTGTTATTTTTCTGATCAGGCAGATCTGTATTCGTCACATTGGACTTTCATCGATTGTATGCAATTCTGATATTGATGGGAAATTTGAATCTGCAAAACAAAAACTTGATACATTGACAGAAGACCCCGGAAATGAAGCGAAACTGAAAATATATGCTTTATTCAAACAGGTTTATTATTTTATTATGCCAAATTGATTTCATGGTTAAGTAGGTTAATGGGCTTTAGAAATGCATTGATAAATGAGCTATTATTCAAATAGCCAACAATAAGATTATTTCTAAACCGAATATTTGTTACCAATCTTCCCCTCACATTCTTCCTCCATCTACTCATTTTAACGGAATTTGTTTGTCAAATTCTAATATTGAGTTACATAGCAAAATTATAATATCTATGATATTATTGAACAGAACCAATGTTTTTCTTAGTTGTGCACATAGGAACAAAAAAATTCATAAACATTGCTTTCGTTCTCCTTGAACAATATTTCCTGTTTATAAATATATGAACACAATTCGAACATGTTCTTGTCATTTTCCCTTTATTTAACAGGCGACTCTGGGTAAGAATACAACTGATAAACCAGGAGCATTCAATTTTGTTGCACAAGCGAAATGGTCGGCATGGAATGATTTGGGAGAAATGACACAAGTAAGAATTGGTATTTCGTATAGCTCGCGGTTGACATATTTCACTCCCAAAACCATTCTCCATTTGTACAAATCACTGATTCAACCCTGCATGGAGTATTGCTGTCACATGTGGGGCAGTGCCACTGTCACTGTTCTTAGCATGCTGACTGTTTTCAATGGTATATGATCAATATGATTGGCCGTAAACTTTTTTCCAATCTGCAAAGTATGACATACCGCCGCAACGTTGCCTCACTCTGTTTATTTTACAGATATTATAATGGTATTTGTTCAAGGGGGCTTTCTGCTCTTGTTCCTCCGAACAAAATTTTTAATCGGTCAACGGCTACCATTCGCACCTATTCACTGTGGAGGTTCCACAATGTCACAAACACTTTTATATAAGGAGCTTTTTCCAAGAATCTCTAAACTTTGGAATTCCCTGCTTTCTTGCTGCTTTCTTGATCATGTATATCTATAAGGCTCTAAAACTCTCGTTAATAGACATCTATCAGGGATGGTTCCTTAGTTCCTTTTCCTGCATTTCATGTAGTTCTTAGCACTATAGTGGCTCCAGCAGAATTTTTAAGTTTGATTCGTCTCTCGTGGCCTTACTCTGAGCGAATTTCAATGAAAAAAAAAATTCTCATAGTTGAGAAACTGGAAAGCTGCATGTTCCAAAATGTGGCACTATAGATACTTTTTTATCATGTCCGAAAAATTTTGGAAAATGCTTTGCGGCAAGTGTGATCAAATCGATATGGCCTGTCTGTGGCTCAAGGTCAAGAAGGTATCTGGCGAATGCAGCATCTCCAATGGCAATCTCAGTAGATATTCTTTAAAGGTAGATTGCTATTTATTATGCTTGTACAATAGGAAATGGGGACCTTAGTTCACATTACTGTTCTATTAGAACGAATTAAGGATTTTTTGTTACAATTTATACAAGATACATAACCACGAAACATAATTTGGGATCGAATCGAATTGGTATACTATTGATTTCTTTATTTACTTGATGCTATGTAACACATATTTTTTCTTGTTATTCCTTTCAGGATGAAGCAAAACAAGCATATGTTGATATTGTGGATGATCTTGCCTCTAAGAGTTAATAAAATCGATGGTCCATGTCCTCTCTGCCTCAAAAAATTTATTTTGCCAAGCATGATCCACTGAGTCTCTGAAATATTCATCAGAGAGGAATTATGTCATCTTTCGGTCATGCATGACAAAACAATATTTGTGCTTGGTTATTTATTTGTTCTTTAATTGTTGTGTTGGATTATTACTAGAAAAATATTGCAAGTGTTATAGAATTATGTTACTACTTCTTTTTAAGCAAGATAAGCTGGTTTAGTACCAATACATCTACCTGTAAAAAGTATTTTGGTCAGTGGCACTGAATAATTCAGAACCAGGCAACAGCTCGAATTTAGTTGATCGGATTAGAATCCGAGAAAATTTGACACCTGGGAAAGCTTATAAAATTAATTCTTTCGATTTTTTGTGCCCGGTTGGCTCGATCGGTAAGTCGTTGGGGATACGCTCCGAGCTTTGCATTCCTGATCGTCATGACGCAGGTCCGAATTTCGTGATGGATGATGATTATATGCGAGATGTAACGCAGCCAGCGACTAGGTGTAATCGAATTTGATCAAAAATGGGAATCCTAGTTCCTTTTAGTTTTTGTTCCTATGAACGATTCACGATGGATTCAAATCAGCGAATCGAATTACCCAGCCCTCTCCGTATGATTACAATGATGGTTCCTGTGAACCAATATTACGGCGGAAGATCCCCGAGATTGGAGCGTCTGAATCGCATACGAAAAAGGTGAGTTGAGAGTTTCATACTAAAGTAAATATGCCTCGAAGGCGTGCAAGAGGTATTTGAATCATTTTGCAGAGCACGGCAAAATTTCGTCTGAAAAATACTCTAATGACATTTTTTATTTTGATATTGAAATATGCTCCGAGCAAGATCGGAAGCAGCGCTCAAAAGAAATCATGTAAAGGCCTCTTAGTAGCAAATATGTACTAAAATATGTAGTATCAACGACTGCACTCTAAACGGGAATCATTTGAAACGGAAGTGAACCGTCATGGTAAAGTGCAGGGGTACCCCTTATAAAGTTGATAAATTCCTGAAAATTAATGCGAATCATCTTTCTTTCCAACTTGTCATTGAAAAGTCTTGTTTTTTTCTGATAATATATAATTTTCAAATAATAAATAAAATGAAGAGTAAATTACATTCAACAAAAATTATTCGCACTTATTTTGTGATGTGGAAGAAGTATTTAAGATCCCCATCATTCTACGTCGCAGGTTTAATGCATTTTTAGCGTTGTCAATAATGCATTGTTTTAAACTGCACATAGCATACGTTGCCTCTCGATATTTTTGACGTTCAGCTTGGTCAATTTCATTCAATATTCCACGATATTTAGATATACGTCCACTTTCCAATTCTATTCTGGCTAGAATTGCTCTGAGTGATGAATTCAAAGCAATTCTGTCATTGTACATAATGCATGATTTCTTCGTTCGAAATTTTGTTTTCAAAGCATTCTGAATTCGCTTGAAAGGATTTTTCGATTTATTCTGATCTTTTTTAATCATTATCTTCATTGCTTCCAAAATTGTCATTTTGTCTTCTTCAAGTTTTTTCAGTCTCTACAAAATAAAACATAGCGAAAATATAAATGAAACAGTATTTTTGTTCGCATAAAATTACTAAATAATTTCGAATGTGAGAAATCAGATAAATATTCGATATATAAAGGAATTCAATATTGTAACGTGAACAAATCCGTACAAACCTGGTAAACTTTTGTTTCGGCCATGTACATGAACCTGTATCGCTGATCCCTACTCATAAAAGTCAATTTTTCATATACATAATGATAATTTTCTTGTCCATTCATCAATTCAGTTCCTTCCTTAAGTGAAAATAAAAGCATATATATATATATATATAGGAGGATGAGTAGAAATTTCATGTAAAGCAACAAAGAGAACATTGTCGATTACAGACTCGAACTTCTGCGTTAAAAATACGACAATTTGCCTTCATTAAAAGTTTTCGTTTCAATATTGATTATTTTTCAAGAGACCAAAAATAGAATATCCTATAAGAATAAACTGATTGCCGTTTATTTAGTATGAGGTATTCCCATGAATGAAATCTTTTTAAAACTCGTTTTCTAATATTCCATTTTAATGAAATTACTGGCAATTGACAGGTAACAATTCCGTCTTATAAGTACTTTACTCTGCTATTAAATAGAATATTTACCTCTTGAACTTCAACTTTTGATTGTAATATCTGTTCTGGTAGTTCTTTGTTGCCATCAAACTCTGTGTGTTGCGCGTGATTGAACTTGCAGCTTTCTGCTAAATCCTGTTTAGAGAAAAATCATTGTATTTTTATCAATTGTAGTCACATTCTATGTTATCTTTGTATATACTTTCGATGGGCTTTTCTTTGGCAGTTTTGATTAGAGTATGTTATATGAAGATTACTTGACTAAGAGAGTTGAATATGTCATAAAACTACTTAACACGGAGTCATTTGCGAGAAATTTACCGAGGTTGGCTGAACTTCACGTTTCTTCTCTATTCTTTGCCGAGAAGAATGTGAACACTCATCAAATTGTTTTCCTCCTGTTTTCTACCAATTCCTCAACTACCGATGTAACAGATGATCTTGTTTCAATCGATTCTTTCTTTTTCAAAAGTGACATGGTAGTTATTGGGGCCAATGTGAATGGTTTGATAAACCCAACTGGATAATTCATCTTGATATTGCTTCCATATTGATCGGAACTAGAATCTTCATCACCAAATATCATATTTTTTATTCGAGGAGTAGAAAAAGGTGAGCATGAGCCTCCAGATGCAGGATATTCTGAATCGTATTCCGAATATTCTGAAAAACTATTTGAAGCGCTGGGAATATTTATCGAAAAGGATGGTCGTGGTCTTGACATCGGTCGTAAGGCAATTTTTCTTTTGCCTGATATCTGTTTCATTTTCCTTCCGGTAGAGGGGAATAAAATTCCGGAACCCAATGATTGTATTGGTGAACGGAACAGGGGAATGTTTTCTTTTCCGGAAGAATGTGTTTTGAAACTTGATTCGGAATAATCATCTTGTTGTCCACATGGGATACTAACAATAATAGGTCTCTTAGATTTTTGTTCGGAAACCAGAGATATCGGACTCATTGTTGATTTTTTCCCTGTGTTCAAATAATCTTCGTAATCAGCCAATCTGCAATCTCGTCCAACACTGTAATCAGACGAATCATCATTGTAATGCTGTCTACTGATTGATCCCCGTAGGTATTCTGGAATAGTTCTGTTACTATTGTAAGTCCAAGGAGAAGAAACTCGGCGAAGGTCATACAATACTTTGTCGAAATTTTTAGAATCATTGTCACTTGAATCCGTCCATTCAAGATTGGATGGAAGACCAATTTCCGACTCCGTCGAAGATTGTGAAATACGAGATGAAAGGCTGGATGCAATAGACTGATTAAGAACGCATGGGTTGCTATTTCTCTCAGAATTGTCACGTTTCAACTTCTCTTTCATTCCCTTGAAATCTGACCTGCTTTCAATATATTGCATAACCAGAACGGCGCTGCATTCGGATTCAGGTTTGCCAATCGCGCCAGTTAAGTCATACATAAACTTGTCTAAAGTTTTCGACGGTCTAAGCGGTTCTGAAATAGCTTTCATTAATTCACAATTGCTCGAACATCCAGGACAATCGCATTGGTTCAATATATGTCGGTGGATATTTGCGTCAGGTAGTATGGCCGAACTGATTGATTCCCGTGTCTTTACAAAGTCTCAAAAGGTCTCTGAAGTATTGAGTCGCGGTCGATTGAAGACGCTCGGTCATTAATTTGACTCCATACCTGACTGTTCCGCAATGATGGATTCTCAGATAAAAGCGATGTTAAACAATCAATATAATTTGATTCTCCATTTTCATTGATATATGACATCGGGTAAGCTATAGCAGCACAAGACGGAATGTTCCTCTGGTCGACAATGCATGTCCTCGTTTTCACATGACTTATTCCACTTGTTTTTTGCAGTGATATACCGGTACCAAAATTTCCCATTCGAGCATCATACCGAAACAATCTGTATTCTCTAAAAGGCCGACATTTAGTTCTGACCACTAGTTGAAGCATTTTTCACATCTTCACATCTTTATCATATAATTTCTTTATTTCGGTCTGTTGTGCTTCAAGTTCAATGACGGCCACCATCGCTTCCTTCCTCCGAAGCCAGAAAATGTACAGCCATTCCATTATCTTCATTATCAGAGGGAGATTCAGTATAATCCATACGGATGACCAATTTTCCACATCATAACACATCGTATGTATTATTGTCCTGGTGCTAAGTCCAAATGTAACATTGAACGAAGAGTGTGCAACTTGTGATTCTCTGATGTCAGTTAAAAACTGGTTCCAGAGCACCGTCATTCACTTCATCGCATGCAAATATTCCGGTGAAATATAAACCTACCACAATGGCAAGGATCAAGATTATCAAAATGATCGACAGGCATGTGCACAAAAAAGCGCAAACGCACTGAAAAAGCTGCAGAATACCTCCTCTCATCACTTTCTGCAACGCTCAATGCCATTTTTCTTTAATTTTGACAATTTATGAATTTTAAATTTGTATTGTTACGTCATACTAGTATTTTTGACTATTTGGAAACGCGTTTCGGCATTTTCTCAACAAAATCATGGCGCGTTGTAATTTCCATTGTCTTTTCGAAGTATTTTGGATAAAACGATCCCAGAAAGAAGCTGCGTGAAAATCTTAATAATAGAAATCTATTCGTGAGTTTCATTCGAGGTAACATCACAATAGCACAAAAAAATTGATTATTTTTTGTTGTGAATATCCCAATAAATCCAACACGAGTTGACGTTTATCTGGGATTCATGCTTGGCAAGGCCCAGTAACAAGACTTAAATTTGAATAAAACTAACCTCTTTTAAAAGTTTATTTGCTTGTTTAACTAGCGGTTGACTTTTAGCGACAAAAAAGTAAAACTTCGAAACAGTCGTTGCAATAGCCAAAAAAGAACAAAATACAATAAAAGGATTTTTGGGTTTAGTCAAGTTTTTTCTGAAGAGATGAGGTGTACATTGAAAGTAAGTCTGCATTGCCTATTTTTAGAACATTGGTAGTGATATCGTAACTTTGAGATAGGTTATATTCAAGGATTTTGCATCAGTCACTGCTAAATTACGCTTTGGCAACGCGATCAATTGGTGAACCGTACTTAACAAAATTTGTTTAGTCAAGAAGAATACTGACCGAAACCAAAAACTACATTTTCAAGCACATTTGGGAGATAAATGGGATTACTGGGATTAAAAAAATATTCTGATTGGCCCGTTTCCGGTGAAATCTGACCCAAAATATCCTAACTTGTGCCGTCACAAAGCAACGCTTGGGGACGGAGTCACAACCTTCATGTGCGTGCCAAGACGCTGCTACCGCTGAGCCGAGGTACGCGACGCTGCACCTGTAGTTTAATTTATGCTAGAAGGATTACATTTGTTTTAAGCGATTTCACTTTGTGAATTTCTGTAATCGTGCCTCTTGACTACATTTTAAACGTAATGCAGAGGCAATTGAGATTGTGCTCTGACGAAAATATTCCGATTGGACCGTGAACCATGCTCGAAAAACATGTTTAAACAAAATTTCCGACACAGATCTATAACGTTTTCACTAAATAGCGGTGTGTTTCTTAAACAATTTAAAACAAAATCGGCCTCTAATCCATACTTTTTCATACTTTCAGTCCACGTAGCGCCCCGAGGATACGAACTCGCAACTTCCAGGTCCGTCTCCTGGCGATCCTAACCATGAGTCTGAGCCGGGAGGTGGTGTTAATGAGGCATCATTAACTTATTAACTTATACGTCGGATTAAATTTGGTGCTTAGTAATCTCTCTATATGGGCCCCGAAAGCAGGTAGTTGAGTGGCTCAATGGTTCAGACACCACTCTGTCATGCGAAATATCTCGGGTCCGGGTCTCTGTCAAAATAACTCGGGCTTGGTGTTAACCGCGGTGGCAGTGGTCGAGAAAGAGAGGGGGAACCGATTGCAGAGGAAACTAAACTTTACGTCTGAAGTAAGACGACTGGAGCAGTCAGAATCGTGGCTGAGTTGTAGATGTCAAAAAATAAGAGGAAAGTAGAGTCGGCGTAACAGAGAAGTCGGACAGGTGGGTGAAAACTGGGAGTTAGTGGCAGGGGGCCAAACCCAAAAGATTCATGTTCATTAGTGACAGAGGAACCTTGGTAAGGGAGGGCGGAGCGGGGCAACAAGAATGCCAAAAAGATTTTGAGGAGTATGGTGAGCCGATGTGAAAAGACGAATCGACTTCGTCGTAAAATTTTGGCATAATTTGAATATTTCGAACCCTTTCTTACTGCGTTTCTTAAATCTCGATGTAAAAATAAATTTATAATCAACTACGTGTTATATAATAATGCGTGTTGCTCTGCGTTTAATTACAAATTAACATGATGAATTCTTAAGTAAAAACAATGACATTTAAGGATATATGATTTTATCAACATTTAACGATGCTTAATTAATTTTACTCATATAAAAAGTGATCGATTTGCCTATCAAATTGACGATATGAATAAAATGCAGTAGAAATATACGTAATGTGAATAAAAGGCGATGCAACTTCCGAAGCCTCTGATTAGATTTTTAAGCGTTAACTCAATCAGAAATTTGTTTTGTTGTTCATGAGTTACAGGTGTTCCGAACTTGGTCATGGAATCTATCAGTGACTTCTACTCAATAAAACATGCCTTACTTATTTTTATCTGACTGGTTTATGATATAATGCTGTGTGTTACACTAATCGATTGTTGAATCATATGAAATTTGGAACAGACAAATGTATGAATCGTCGACGAGGACGTTGTTGCAACATATTAACATATTCGTCTCAGATATTTGTTTCGTTGAATTCAAGGACACTGTCTAAGGGCACGAGTTGGAATGAATATGTCATTAGTATTGCTAAACAAGCCTCAATGAAGGTCGGTTCTCTCTATCGAGCTCGCCATTATCCCATTATCGCTCCTTAGTTCCTATTTCTGCATTTCGTGTAACTCTTTGCACTTTAGTGACTTCAGGAGAAAACATGTTTCAATATTGTGAACGAATTGCAGAAAAATGGATTGTACAAAAAGCATCATAAAGACGTTAAATTGTTAATATTGGTTTTACAATCTATGATTGTTTTACAATCTATGATATGAAATATCCCAATATGATGAATTTTATTTACACTTGGTTGCTTTTTGTTGACGGATGAGTAACTGGTAGTATGATGACACTGCGAAACACTGACCAGAAATGATTTTTGAATTGAATGTTATAAAACATCGTGAAAAATTAGGGCGAAATTTTGATGAAAAATTGTGGCAAAAGAGTACAAAATTTATTCGAATACAGAACACAATAAAAAAATATCTTAGTAATGTTGTTACTGATTAGATGAAGTCGATCTTGGTTTATTTGGTCAGGATGGAGGTTCGATGTTTGACGATGCAAGATGTGCCATGGATACTTGAAGTAAATGAAAAAATAAATATACTAGATATATATATAGATAGATATTCCTACGAGAATTCAAATGAAAAAAAAATGCTGTTACTAATCGTGTTTGTGATTTATTTTTCAAATTGGCAGAGCAGATGGTGGAATAAACATGGCTGTTATTTATGAAGGTAAATATTGATAATAGTTCTTATTAACATTTTACATCTCTTTGACAAAAATATGCCAATTTTACCCTGCTTAATAATGTTACAAAAAAGGCAGAAAAGGCTCTAAATTTAGATTCGAATATTTGAAACACAGCGATTACTAAATCACTTCTCAATTTAAAAATGCATTTCCAAAAACCCGCATCAGGAACATAACGAAATGTATTTTGTTGAGCAGTCTATATGCACCACGGATGGATTGCATTGAGATGTCGAGGATTAGAGGTTCAAGCCGGACGAAATAGAAGGCAATATGGTCGTTATAATTCAATCAGTTTGAGCAGCGATCGTTGGTTTTTATTGAAAATGAAAACGCCTAAAATGATCTGACACATTGTTGATTTATCAAACCTAGTTGCTTTACGAATTCGAAGGTTTGCGAATTTGTCGACGTATTTGGTTTGGTTTGGTATTAAGGGAATATACCTATCCCTATTTTCAGATCAGCTGTGATTGACTCAAGTAGGCTCTTTATTTCTTCTTTTTTATTATTTAAATAGATTATATTTACTCCAATCAGGTAATCTTTAGTCATTGTATGTGTGTGTGTGAGACCTAACACTGCTATTCAATTCTGCTCTGTCCTGCTTCATTGAATATTTGCCTTTGTTTAATTCTTAAATTTTCTAGCGAATTTAGCAGCTTGAAAAGAATAATGCGAAGATTGGATGCCAAATTTTATTTCCATCAAATTATTCTAAACATTCGGGTTTAAAGCGGAGTTGAATCTACTCATAACATCCGGCCTTTGATACCTTTTTATGGAGGGAGTAACTATTATAAAGTTAATAAATTCCTGAAAAATAACACGAATCATCTTTCTTTCAAACCTGTCATGGAAAAGTCGTGTTTAACTGATAATATATAATTATCAAATCATAAATAAAACAAAATGTAAATTACATTCAACAATATTTGTTCGATGAACACATCGACAATATAAAATTTTAGTCAATAACAAACAATCCATTATTCAAAAACGACTTTTTAAACAATGCTGTTTGTATATGCTTCTGTAACTTCTTGAGTTCGGTTACTCTCAGCATAATATCAATTTTGACATTTTTCAAGTCTAGTTCATCATATTTACGGTTTATTGTTTGGACAATTGGACATGTTTGAAGAAAACCATCTGATGATGAAAGAATTGGTTCTTCAAACTGTTTGATTTCATCACAAATATTCACAGTATGCATATGTTTAGAACATTCATAGCACTTATTTTGTGATGTGGAAGAAGTATTTAAGATTCCCATCATTCTACGTCGCAGATTTAATGCATTTTTAGCGTTGTCAATAATGCTTTGTTTTAAACTGCACATATCATACGTTGCCTCTCGATATTTTTGACGTTCAGCTTGGTCAATTTCATTCAATATTTCATAATATTTAGATATACGTCCACTTTCCATTTCTATTCTGGCTAGAATTCCTCTGAGTGATGAATTCAAAGCAATTCTGTCATTGTACATAATGCATGATTTTTTCGTTCGAAATTTTGTTTTCAAAGCATTCTGAATTCGCTTGAAAAGATTTTTCGATTTATTCTGATCTTTTTTAATCATTATCTTCATTGCTTCCAAAATTTTCATTTTGTCTTCTTCAAGTTTTTTCAGTCTCTAAAAAATAAAACATAGCGTAAATATAAATGAAACAGTTTTTTGTTCGCATAAAATTACTAAATAATTTTGAATGTGAGAAATCAGATAAATATTCGCTATATAAAGGAATTCAATATTGTAACGTGAACAAATCCATACAAACCTGGTAAACTTTTGTTTCGGCCATGTACATGAACCTGTATCGCTGATCTTTACTCATAAAAGACAATTTTTTATATACATAATGATAATTTTCTTGTCCATTCATTAATTCAGTTCCGTCCTTAAGTGAAAATAAAAGCATATATATATATATATAGAGGATATGTAGAAATGTCATGTAAAGCAACAAAGAGAACATTGTCGATTACAGACTCGAAGACTCGAACTTCTGTGTTAAAAATGCGACAATTTGCCTTCGTTAAAAGTTTTTGTCTCAATATTGATTATTTTTCAAGAGATCAAAAACAGAATATCCTATAAGAATAAACTGATTGCCGTTTATTTAGTATGAAGTATTCCCACGAATGAAATAATCTTTTCAAAACTAGTTTTCTAATATTCCATTTTAATGAAATTACTGGCAATTGACAGATAACAATTCCGTCTTATAAGTACTTTACTCTGCTATTAAATAGAATAATTACCTCTTGAACTTCAACTTTTGATTGTAATATCTGTTCTTGTAGTTTTTGGTTACCATCAAACTCTGTGTGTCGCGCGTGGTTGAACTTGTAGCTTTCTGCTAAATCCTGATTAGAGAAAAGTCATTGTATTTTTATCAATTGTAGTCACATTCTATGCTATCTTTGTATATACTTTCGATGGGCTTTTCTTTGGCAATTTTGATCAGAGTATTTTATATAAAGATTACTTGACTGAGAAAGTGGAATATGTCATAAAACTACTTAACACGGAGTCATTTGCGAGAAATTTACCGAAGTTGGCTGAACTTCACGTTTCTTCTCTATTCTTTGCCGAGAAGAATGTGGACACTCATCAAATTGTTTTCCTCCTGTTTTCTTCGTGATTTCTTCCAATTCCTCAACTACCGACGTAACAGGTGATCTTGTTTCAATCGATTCTTTCTTTTTCAAAAGTGACATGGTAGTTATTGGTGTCAATGTGAATGGTTTGATAAACCCAGCTGGATAATTCATCTTGATATTGCTTCCATATTGATCGGAACTAGAATCTTCATCACCAAATATCATATTTTTTATTCGAGGAGTAGAAGTAGGTGAGCATAAACCTCCAGATGCAGGATATTCAGAGTCGTATTCCGAATATTCTGAAAAACTATTTGAAGCGCTGGGAATATTTATCGGAAAGGATGGTCGTGGTCTTGACATCGGTCGTACGGCAATTTTTCTTTTGCCTGATATCTGTTTCATTTTCCTTCCGGTAGAGGGGAATAAAATTTCGGAACCCAATGATTGTATTGGTGAACGGATCAGGTGAATGTTTTCTTTTCCGGAAGAATGTGTTTTGAAACTTGATTCGGAATAATCATCTTGTTGTCCACATGGGATACTAACAATAATAGGTCTCTTAGATTTTTGTTCGGAAACCGGAGATATCGCCCTCATTGTTGATTTTTTCCCTGTGTTGAAATAATCTTCGTAATCAGCCAATCTGCAATCTCGTCCAACACTGTAATCAGACGAATCATCATTGTAATGCAGTCTACTGATTGGTCCTCGTAGGTATTCTGGAATAGTTCTGTTATTATTGTAAGACCAAGAAGAAGAAACTCGGCGAAGGTCATCCAATACTTTGTCGAAATTATTAGAATCATTCTCACTTGAATCCGTCCATTCAAGATTGGATGGAAGATCAATTTCCGACTCCGTCGAAGATTGTGAAATATGAGATGAAAGGCTGGATGCAATAGACTGATTAAGAACGGATGGGTTGCTATTTTTCTCAGAATTGTCACGTTTCAACTTCTCTTTCATTCCCTTGAAATCTGACCAGCTTTCAATATATTGCATAACCGGAACGGCGCTGCATTTGGAACTTACGTTGGAATCCGGGCGACGATGCTCGGATTCAGGTTTGCCAATCGCGCCAGTTAAGTCATACATAAACTTGTCTAAAGTTTTTGACGGTCTAACCGATTCTGAAATAGCTTTCATTAATTCACAATTGCTCGAAGATCCAGGACAATCGAATTGGTTCAATATATGTCGGTGGATATTTGCGTCAGGCAGTATGGCCGAACTGATTGATTTCCGTGTCTTTACAAAGTTCAGATTATCAAAAGGTCTCTGAAGTATAGAATCGCGGTCGATGGAAGACGCTCGGTCATTAATTTGACTCCATACCTGACTGTTCCCCAATGATGGATTCTCAGATAAAAGCGATGTTAAACAATCAATATAATTTGATTCTCCATTTTCATTGATATATGACATCGGGTAAGCTATAGCAGCACAAGACGGAATATTCTTCTGGTCGACAATGCATGTCCTCGTTTTCACATGACTTATTCCACTTGTTTTTTGCAGTGATATACCGGTACCAAAATTTCCCATTCGAGCATCATACCGAAACAATCTGTATTCTCTAAAAGGCCGACATTTAGTTCTGACCACTAGTTGAAGCATTTTATACATCTTCACATCTTTATCATATGATTTCTTTATTTCCGTCTGTTGTTCTTCAAGTTCAATGACGGCCACCATCGCTTCCCTCCTCCGAAGCCAGAAAATGTACAGCCATTCCATTATCTTCATTATCAGAGGGAGATTCAGTATAACCCATACGGATGACCAATTTTCCACATCATAACACATCATATGTATTATTGTCCTGGTGCTACGTCCAAATGTAACATTGAACGAAGAGTGTGCAACTTGTGATTCACTGATGCCAGTTAAAAACTGGTTAATTTCCAAAGCACCGCCATTCACTTCATCGCATACAAATATTCCGGTGAAATATAAACCTACCACAATGGCGAGATTCAAGATTATCAAAATGATCGACAGGCATTTGCGCAAAAAAGCGCAAACGCACTGAAAAAGCTGTAGAATACCTCCTCTCATCACTTTCTGCAACGCTCAAGGCCACTTTTATTTAATTTTGACAATTTATGAATTTTAAATTTGTATTGTTACGTCATACTAGTATTTTCGACTATTTGGAAACGCGTTTCGACGTTTTCTCAACAAAATCATGGCGCGTTGTAATTTCCATTATGTCTTTTCGAAGTATTTTGGATAAAACGATCCCAGAAAGAAACTGCGTGAAAATCATAATAATAGAAATCTATTCGTGAGTTGCAGGCGAGGTAACATCACAATAGCACAAAAAAATTGATTATTTTTTCTTGTGAATATCCCAATAAATACAGCACGAGTTGAGGTTTATCTGGGATTCATGCTTGGCAAGGCCCAGTAACAAGACTTAAATTTGAATAAAAGTAACTTCTTTTAAAAGTTTATTTGCTTGTTTAACTAGCGGTTGACTTTTAGCGACAAAAAAGTAAAACTTTGAAACAGTCGTTGCAATAGCCAAAAAAGAACAAAATACAATAAAAGTATTTTTGGGTTTAGTCAAGTTTTTTCTGCCTAAAGAGATGAGGTGTACATTGAAAGTAAGTCTACATTGCCTATTTTTAGAACATTCGTAGTGATATCGTAGCTTTGGGATAGGTTATATTCAAAGGATTTTGCATGAGTCACTGCTAAATTACGCTTTGGCAACGCGTTCAATTGGTGAATCGTACTTAACAAAATTTGTTTAGTCAAGAAGAATACTGACCGAAACCAAAAACTACATTTTCAAGCACATTTGGGAGATAAATGGGATTACTGGGATTAAAAAAATATTCTGATTGGTCCGTGAAACTTACTCGAAAAAACATAAACTTCCTTATTCTTAATACTTACGATTTTAAAATGGCCTATGATAAATAAAATAGTAAATTTCCGGGGAAATCTGAACTAAAATTCACAACCTTCATGTGCGTGCCAAGACGCTGCTACGGCTGAGCCGAGGTACACGACGCTGCACCTGTAGTTTAATTTTTGCTAGAAGGATTACATTTGTTTTTAGCGATTTCACTTTGTGAATCTCTGTAATCGTGCCTCTTGACTACATTTTAAACGTAATGCAGAGGCAATTGAGATTGTGCTCTGACGAAAATATTCTGATTAGACCGTGAACCATGCTCGAAAAACATGTTTAAACAAAATGTCCGACACAGATCTATAAGGTTTTCACTAAATAGCTGTGTGTTCCTTAAACAATTTAAAACAAAATCGGCTTCTAATCCATACTTTTTCATACTTTCAGTCCACGTAGCGCCCCGAGGATACGAACTCACTGCCTCCAGGTCTGCCTCCTGGCGATCCTAACCATGAGTCTGAGCCGGGAGGTGGTTTCAATAAGGCATCATTAACTTATTGACTTATACGTCGGATTAAATTTGGTGCTTACTAATCTCTCTATATGGGCCCCGAAAGCAGGTAGTTGAGTGGCTCGATGGTTCAGACCGCACTCTGTGATGCGAAATATCTCGTGTCCGGGTCTCTGTCAAAATAACTCAAGGGCTTGGTGTTAACCGCGGTGGCAGTGGTCGAGAAATAGAGGGGGAACCGATGGCAGAGGAAACTAAACTTTACGTCTGAAGTAAGACGACTGGAGCAGTCAGAATCGTGGCTGAGTTGTAGATGTCAAAAAATAGAGGAAAGTAGAGTCGGCGTAACAGAGAAGTCGGGCGGGTGGGTGAAATCTGGGAGTTAGTGGCAGAGGGCCAAACCCAAAAGATTCGTGTTCATTAGGGACAGAGGAACCTTGGTAAGGGAGGGCGGAGCGGGGCAACAAGAATGCCAAAAAGATTTTGAGGGGTATGGTGAGCCGATGTGAAGAGACGAATCGACTTCGTCAAAAAGTTGTTTGCATAATTTGAATATTTCGAACCCTTTCTTACTGCGTTTCTTAAATCTCGATGTAAAAATCGATTTATAATCAACTACGTGTTATATAATAATGCGTGTTGTTCTGCGTTTAATTACAAATTAACATGATGAATTCTTAAGTAAAAAACAATGACATTTAAGTATATATGATTTTATCAACATTTAACGATGCTTTATTTGACGATGATTAATTTTACTCATATAAAAAGTGATCGATTTGCCTATCAAATTGACAATATGAATAAAATACAGTAGAAATAAACGTAATGTGAATAAAAGGTGTTGCAACTTCTGAAGCATCTGATTAGATTTTTAAGCGTTAACTCAATCAGAAATTTGTTTTGTTGTGCATGAGTTACAGGTGTTCCGAACTTGGTCGTGGAATCTATCAGTGACTTCTACTCAATAAAACATGCCTTACTTATTTTTATCTGACTGGTTTATGATATAATGCTTTGTGTTACACTAATCGATTGTTGAACCATATGAAATTTGGTACAGACGAATGTATGAATCGTCGACGAGGACGTTGTTGCAGCATATTCGTCTCAGATATTTGTTTCGTTGGACTCCAAGGACACTGTCTAAGGGCATGAGTTGGAATGAATATGTCATTAGTATTGCTAAACAAGCCTCAATGACGGTCGGTTCTCTCTATCGAGTTCGCCATTATCCCACTCCCGAAATCATTCTCCATTTGTACAAATCACTGTTTCGACCCTGCATGGAGTATTGCTGTCATATTTGGGGCAGTGCCGCTATCAATGTTCTTGGCATGTTCGACCGTATTCAACGGCGTGTGATCAATGTGATTGACCCTAAACCTTCTTCCGGTCTGCAAAGTTTGCCACACCGCCGCAACGTTGCCTCACTCTGTGTATTATTATGGTTACTTCGATATTAAAATAGTCTTTCTTCAAGGGAGCTTTCTGCTCTCGCTCCTCCGAATAAAATTATTAATCGGGCCACACGATTGGCTACCAATTAGCGCATGTTTACTGTGGAAGTTCCAAAATGTCACAAACAGTTTCACATAAAAAGCTTCTTTCCATGAACCTCCAAACTTTGGAATTCCTTGTCTTCTCGCTGCTTTCCTGATCGTGTTGATCTAGAGGTCTAATAGACATTTATCAGGGATGTGGGCTCCTTAGTTCCTACTTCTGCATTTCATGTAACTCTTTGCACTTTAGAGACTTCAGGAGGAAAAATGTTTCAATATTGTGAACGAATTGCAGAAAAATGGATTGTACAAAAAGCATCATAAAGACGTGAAATTTGTAATATTGGTTATGTTTTACCATCTATGATATGAAATGTCCCAATATGATGAATTTTATTTACACTTGGTTGCTCTTTGTTGACGAATGAGTAACTGGTAGTATGATGACACTGCGAAACACTGACCAGAAATGGTTTTTAAATTGAATGTTATAAAACATCGTGAAAAATTAGGGCGAAATTTTGATGAAAAATTGTGGCAAAAGAGTACAAAATTTATTCGAATACAGAACACAATAAAAAAATATCTTAGTAATGTTGTTACTGATTAGATGAAGTCGATCTTGGTTTATTTGGCCAGGATCGAGGTTCGATGTTTGACGATGCAAGATGTGCCATGGATACTTGAAGTAAATGAAAAAATAAATATACTAGATATACATATAGATAGATATTCCTACGAGAATTTAAATGAAAAAAATGCTGTTACTAATAGTGTTTGTCATTTATTTTCCAAATTGGCAGTGCAGATGGTGGAATAAACATGGCTGTTATTTATGAAGGTAAATATTGATAATAATTCCTATTAACATTTTACATCTCTTTGAAAAAATATGCCAATTTTAGTCTGCTTAATAATGTTACAAAAAAAGCAGAAAAGGCTCTGAATTTGGATTCGAATATTTGAAACACAGCGATTACTAAATCACTTCTCAATTTAAAAATGCATTTTAAAAGACCCGCATCAGGAACAAAACGAAATGTATTTTGTTGAGCAGTCTATATGCACCACGGATGGATTGCATTGAGATGTCGAGGATTAGAGGTTCAAGCCGGACGAAATAGAAGGCAATATGGTCGTTATAATTCAATCAGTTTGAGCAGCGATCGTTGGTTTTTATTGAAAATGAACAAGCCTAAAATGATCTGACACATTGTTGATTTATCAAACCTAGTTGCTTTACGAATTCGAATGTTTGCGAATTTGTCGACGTATTTGGTTTGGTTTGGTATTAAGAGAATATACCTATCCCTATTTTCAGATCAGCTGTGATTGACTCAAGTAGGCTCTTTATTTCTTCTTTTTTATCATTTAAATAGATTATATTTACTCCAATCAGGTAATCTTTAGTCATTGTATGTGTGTGTGTGTGAGACCTAACACTGCTATTCTATTTTTGCTCTGTCCTGCTTCATTGAATATTTGCCTTTGTTTAATTCTTAAATTTTCTAGCGAATTTAGCAGCTTGAAAAGAATAATGCGAAGATTGGACGTCAAATTTTATTTCCATCAAATTATTCTAAACATTCGGGTTTAAAGCGGAGTTGAATCTACTCATAACATCCGGCCTTTGATACCTTTTTATGGAGGGAGTAACTATTATAAAGTTAATAAATTCCCGAAAAATAACACGAATCATCTTTCTTTCAAACCTGTCATGGAAAAATCGTGTTTAACTGATAATATATAATTATCAAATCATAAATAAAACAAAATGTAAATTACATTCAACAATATTTGTTCGATGAACACATCGACAATATAAAATTTTAGTCAATAAAAAACAATCCATTATTCAAAAACGACTTTTTAAACAATGCTGTTTGTATATGCTTCTGTAACTTCTTGAGTTCGGTTACTCTCAGCATAATATCAATTTTGACATTTTTCAAGTCTAGTTCATCATATTTACGGTTTATTATTTGGACAATTGGACATGTTTGAAGAAAACCATCTGATGATGAAAGAATTGGTTCTTCAAACTGTTTGATTTCATCACAAATATTTACAGTATGCATATGTTTAGAACATTCATAGCACTTATTTTGTGATGTGGAAAAAGTATTTAAGATTCCCATCATTCTACGTCGCAGATTTAATGCATTTTTAGCGTTGTCAATAATGCATTGTTTTAAACTGCACATAGCATACGTTGCCTCTCGATATTTTTGACGTTCAGCTTGGTCAATTTCATTCAATATTTCATAATATTTAGATATACGTCCACTTTCCATTTCTATTCTGGCTAGAATTCCTCTGAGTGATGAATTCAAAGCAATTCTGTCATTGTACATAATGCATGATTTCTTCGTTCGAAATTTTGTTTTCAAAGCATTCTGAATTCGCTTGAAAAGATTTTTCGATTTATTCTGATCTTTTTTAATCATTATCTTCATTGCTTCCAAAATTTTCATTTTGTCTTCTTCAAGTTTTTTCAGTCTCTAAAAAATAAAACATAGCGTAAATATAAATGAAACAGTTTTTTGTTCGCATAAAATTACTAAATAATTTTGAATGTGAGAAATCAGATAAATATTCGCTATATAAAGGAATTCAATATTGTAACGTGAACAAATCCATACAAACCTGGTAAATTTTTGTTTCGGCCATGTACATGAACCTGTATCGCTGATCTTTACTCATAAAAGACAATTTTTTATATACATAATGATAATTTTCTTGTCCATTCATTAATTCAGTTCCGTCCTTAAGTGAAAATAAAAGCATATATATATATAGGAGGATATGTAGAAATGTCATGTAAAGCAACAAAGAGAACATTGTCGATTACAGACACGAAGACTCGAACTTCTGTGTTAAAAATGCGACAATTTGCCTTCATTAAAAGTTTTTGTCTCAATTTTGATTATTTTTCAAGAGATCAAAACCAGAATATCCCACAAGAATAAACTGATTGCCGTTTATTTAGTATGAAGTATTCCCACGAATGAAATCTTTTCAAAACTAGTTTTCTAATATTCCATTTTAATGAAATTACTGGCAATTGACAGATAACAATTTCGTCTTATAAGTACTTTACTCTGCTATTAAATAGAATAATTACCTCTTGAACTTCAAATTTTGATTGTAATATCTGTTTTTGTAGTTCTTGGTTACCATCAAACTCTGTGTGTCGCGCGTGGTTGAACTTGTAGCTTTCTGCTAAATCCTGATTAGAGAAAAGTCATTGTATTTTTATCAATTGTAGTCACATTCTATGCTATCTTTGTATATACTTTCGATGGGCTTTTCTTTGGCAATTTTGATCAGAGTATTTTATATAAAGATTACTTGACTGAGAAAGTGGAATATGTCATAAAACTACTTAACACGGAGTCATTTGCGAGAAATTTACCGAAGTTGGCTGAACTTCACGTTTCTTCTCTATTCTTTGCCGAGAAGAATGTGGACACTCATCAAATTGTTTTCCTTCTGTTTTCTTCGTAATTTCTTCCAATTCCTCAACTACCGACGTAACAGGTGATCTTGTTTCAATCGATTCTTTCTTTTTCAAAAGTGACATGGTAGTTATTGGTGTCAATGTGAATGGTTTGATAAACCCAGCTGGATAATTCATCTTGATATTGCTTCCATATTGATCGGAACTAGAATCTTCATCACCAAATATCATATTTTTTATTCGAGGAGTAGAAGTAGGTGAGCATAAACCTCCAGATGCAGGATATTCTGAGTCGTATTCCGAATATTCTGAAAAACTATTTGAAACGCTGGGAATATTTATCGGAAGGGATGGTCGTGGTCTTGACATCGGTCGTACGGTAATTTTTCTTTTGCCTGATATCTGTTTCATTTTCCTTCCGGTAGAGGGGAATAAAATTCCGGAACCCAATGATTGTATTGGTGAACGGAACAGGTGAATGTTTTCTTTTCTGGAAGAATGTGTTTTGAAACTTGATTCGGAATAACCATCTTGTTGTCCACATGGGATACTAACAATAATAGGTCTCTTAGATTTTTGTTCGGAAACCGGAGATATCGCCCTCATTGTTGATTTTTTCCCTGTGTTCAAATAATCTTCGTAATCAGCCAATCTGCAATCTCGTCCAACACTGTAATCAGACGAATCATCATTGTAATGCAGTCTACTGATTGGTCCTCGTAGGTATTCTGGAATAGTTCTGTTACTATTGTAAGACCAAGAAGAAGAAACTCGGCGAAGGTCATCCAATACTTTGTCGAAATTTTTAGAATCATTATCACTTGAATCCGTCCATTCAAGGTTGGATGGAAGATCAATTTCCGACTCCGTCAAAGATTGTGAAATATGAGATGAAAGGCTGGATGCAATAGACTGATTAAGAACGGATGGGTTGCTATTTCTCTCAGAATTGTCACGTTTCAACTTCTCTTTCATTCCCTTGAAATCTGACCAGCTTTCAATATATTGCATAACCGGAACGGCGCTGCATTTGGAACTTACGTTGGAATCCGGGCGACGATGCTCGGATTCAGGTTTGCCAATCGCGCCAGTTAAGTCATACATAAACTTGTTTAATGTTTTTGACGATCTAACCGATTCTGAAATAGCTTTCATTAATTCACAATTGCTCGAAGATCCAGGACAATCGAATTGGTTCAATATATGTCGGTGGATATTTGCGTCAGGTAGTATGGCCGAACTGATTGATTTCCGTGTCTTTACAAAGTTCAGATTATCAAAAGGTCTCTGAAGTATTGAATCGCGGTCGATGGAAGACGCTCGGTCATTAATTTGACTCCATACCTGACTGTTCCGCAATGATGGATTCTCAGATAAAAGCGATGTTAAACAATCAATATAATTTGATTCTCCATTTTCATTGATATATGACATCGGGTAAGCTATAGCCGCACAAGACGGAATATTCTTCTGGTCGACAATGCATGTCCTCGTTTTCACATGACTTATTCCACTTGTTTTTTGCAGTGATATACCGGTACCAAAATTTCCCATTCGAGCATCATACCGAAACAATCTGTATTCTCTAAAAGGCCGACATTTAGTTCTGACCACTAGTTGAAGCATTTTATACATCTTCACATCTTTATCATATGATTTCTTTATTTCAGTCTGTTGTGCTTCAAATTCAATGACGGCCACCATCGCTTCCCTCCTCCGAAGCCAGAAAATGTACAGCCATTCCATTATCTTCATTATCAGAGGGAGATTCAGTATAACCCATACGGATTACCAATTTTCCACATCATAACACATCGTATGTATTATTGTCCTGGTGCTACGTCCAAATGTAACATTGAACAAAGAGTGTGCAACTTGTGATTCACTGATGCCAGTTAAAAACTGGTTAATTTCCAAAGCACTGTCATTCACTTCATCGCATACAAATATTCCGGTGAAATATAAACCTACCGCAATGGCGAGATTCAAGATTATCAAAATGATCGACAGGCATTTGCGCAAAAAAGCGCAAACGCACTGAAAAAGCTGTAGAATACCTCCTCTCATCACTTTCTGCAACGCTCAATGCCACTTTTATTTAATTTTGACAATTTATGAATTTTAAATTTGTATTGTTACGTTATACTAATGTTTTCGACTATTTGGAAACGCGTTACGACGTTTTCTCAACAAAATCATGGCGCGTTGTAATTTCCATTATGTCTTTTCGAAGTATTTTGGATAAAACGATCCCAGAAAGAAACTGCGTGAAAATCATAATAATAGAAATCTATTCGTGAGTTGCATGCGAGGTAACATCACAATAGCACAAAAAAATTGATTATTTTTTCTTGTGAATATCCCAATAAATACAGCACGAGTTGAGGTTTATATGGGATTCATGCTTGGCAAGGCCCAGTAAAAAGACCTAAATTTGGATAAAAGTAACTTCTTTTAAAAGTTTATTTGCTTGTTTAACTAGCGGTTGACTTTTAGCGACAAAAAAGTAAAACTTCGAAACAGTCGTTGCAATAGCCAAAAGAACAAAATACAATAAAAGTATTTTTGGGTTTAGTCAAGTTTTTTCTGCCTAAAGAGATGAGGTGTACATTGAAAGTAAGTCTACATTGCCTATTTTTAGAACATTGGTAGTGATATCGTAGCTTTGGGATAGGTTATATTCAAAGGATTTTGCATGAGTCACTGCTAAATTACGCTTTGGCAACGCGTTCAATTGGTGAATCGTACTTAACAAAATTTGTTTAGTCAAGAAGAATACTGACCGAAACCGAAAACTACATTTTCAAGCACATTTGGGAGATAAATGGGATTACTGGGATTAAAAAAATATTCTGATTGGTCCGTGAAACTTACTCGAAAAAACATAAACTTCCTTTTTCTTAATACTTACGATTTTAAAATGGCCTATGATAAATAAAATAGTAAATTTCCGGGGAAATCTGAACTAAAATGTCCTAACTTGTGCCGTCACAAAGCAACGCTTGGGGACGGAGTCACAACCTTCATGTGCGTGCCAAGACGCTGCTACGGCTGAGCCGAGGTACACGACGCTGCACCTGTAGTTTAATTTTTGCTAGAAGGATTACATTTGTTTTAAGCGATTTCACTTTGTGAATCTCTGTAATCGTGCCTCTTGACTACATTTTAAACGTAATGCAGAGGCAATTGAGATTGTGCTCTGACGAAAATATTCTGATTAGACCGTGAACCATGCTCGAAAAACATGTTTAAACAGAATGTCCGACACAGATCTATAACGTTTTCACTAAATAGCTGTGTGTTCCTTAAACAATTTAAAACAAAATCGGCTTCTAATCCATACTTTTTCATACTTTCAGTCCACGTAGCGCCCCGAGGATACGAACTCGCTACCTCCAGGTCTGCCTCCTGGCGATCCTAACCATGAGTCTGAGCCGGGAGGTGGTTTCAATGAGGCATCATTAACTTATTGACTTATACGTCGGATAAAATTTGGTGCTTACTAATCTCTCTATATGGGCCCTGAAAGCAGGTTGAGTGGCTCGATGGTTCAGACCGCACTCTGTCATGCGAAATATCTCGTGTCCGGGGCTCTGTCAAAATAACTCAAGGGCTTGGTGTTAACCGCGGTGGCAGTGGTCGAGAAATAGAGGGGGAACCGATGGCAGAGGAAACTAAACTTTACGTCTGAAGTAAGACGACTGGAGCAGTCAGAATCGTGGCTGAGTTGTAGATGTCAAAAAATAGAGGAAAGTAGAGTCGGCGTAACAGAGAAGTCGGGCGGGTGGGTGAAATATGGGAGTTAGTGGCAGAGGGCCAAACCCAAAAGATTCATGTTCCTTAGGCACAGAGGAACCTTGGTAAGGGAGGGCGGAGCGGGGCAACAAGAATGCCAAAAAGATTTTGAGGGGTATGGTGAGCCGATGTGAAGAGACGAATCGACTTCGTCAAAAAGTTGTTTGCATAATTTGAATATTTCGAACCCTTTCTTACTGCGTTTCTTAAATCTCGATGTAAAAATCGATTTATAATCAACTACGTGTTATATAATAATGCGTGTTGTTCTGCGTTCAATTACAAATTAACATGATGAATTCTTAAGTAAAAACTATGACATTTAAGTATATATGATTTTATCAACATTTAACGATGCTTAATTAATTTTACTCATATAAAAAGTGATCGATTTGCCTATCAAATTGACAATATGAATAAAATACATTAGAAAAATAAACGTAATGTGAATAAAAGGTGTTGCAACTTCTGAAGCATCTGATTAGATTTTTAAGCGTTAACTCAATCAGAAATTTGTTTTGTTGTGCATGAGTTACAGGTGTTCCGAACTTGGTCGTGGAATATATCAGTGACTTCTACTCAATAAAACATGCCTTACTTATTTTATCTGACTGGTTTATGATATAATGCTTTGTGTTACACTAATCGATTGTTGAACCATATGAAATTTGGTACAGACGAATGTATGAATCGTCGACGAGGACGTTGTTGCAGCATATTCGTCTCAGATATTTGTTTCGTTGGACTCCAAGGACACTGTCTGAGGGCATGAGTTGGAATGAATATGTCATTAGTATTGCTAAACAAGCCTCAATGACGGTCGGTTCTCTCTATCGAGTTCGCCATTATCCCACTCCCGAAATCATTCTCCATTTGTACAAATCACTGAGGAAAAATGTTTCAATATTGTGAACGAATTGCAGAAAAATGGATTGTACAAAAAGCATCATAAAGACGTGAAATTTGTAATATTGGTTATGTTTTACCATCTATGATATGAAATGTCCCAATATGATGAATTTTATTTACGTTTGGTTGCTCTTTGTTGACGAATGAGTAACTGGTAGTATGATGACACTGCGAAACACGGACCAGAAATGGTTTTTAAATTGAATGTTATAAAACATCGTGAAAAATTAGGGCGAAATTTTGAAAAATTGTGGCAAAAGAGTACAAAATTTATTCGAATACAGAACACAATAAAAAAATATCTTAGTAATGTTGTTACTGATTAGATGAAGTCGATCTTGGTTTATTTGGCTAGGATCGAGGTTCGATGTTTGACGATGCAAGATGTGCCCTGGATACTTGAAGTAAATGAAAAAATAAATATACTAGATATACATATAGATAGATATTCCTACGAGAATTTAAATGAAAAAATGCTGTTACTAATAGTGTTTGTGATTTATTTTCCAAATTGGCAGTGCAGATGGTGGAATAAACATGGCTGTTATTTATGAAGGTAAATATGGATATTAGTTCCTATTAACATTTTACATCTCTTTGACAAAAATATGCCAATTTTACCCTGCTTAAGAATGTTACAAAAAAAGCAAAAAAGGCTCTGAATTTGGATTCGAATATTTGAAACACAGCGATTACTAAATCACTCAATTTAAAAATGCATTTTAAAAGACCCGCATCAGGAACATAACGGAATGTATTTTGTTGAGCAGTCTATATGCACCACGGATGCATTGCATTGAGATGTCGATATTAGAGGTTCAAGCCTGACGAAATAGTAGGCAATATGGTCGCTATAATTCAATCAGTTTGAGAGCGATCGTTGGTTTTTATTGAAAATGAACAAGCCTAAAATGATCTGACACATTGTTGATTTATCAAACCTAGTTGCTTTACGAATTCGAAGGTTTGCGAATTTGTCGACGTATTCGGTGTGCTTTGGTATTAAGAGAATATACCTATCCCTATTTTCAGATCAGCTGTGATTGACTCAAGTAGGCTCTTTATTTCTTCTTTTTTATTATTTAAATAGATTATATTTACTCCAATCAGGCAATCTTTAGTCATTGTATGTGTGTGTGAGAGACCTAACACTGCTATTCAATTCTGCTCTGTCCTGCTTCATTGAATATTTGCCTTTGTTTAATTCTCAAATTTTCTAGCGAATTTAGCAGCTTGAAAAGAATAATGCGAAGATTGGACGTCAAATTTTATTTCCATCAAATTATTCTAAACATTCGGGTTTAAAGCGGAGTTGAATCTACTCATAACATCCGGCCTTTGATACCTTTTTATGGAGGGAGTAACTATTATAAAGTTAATAAATTCCCGAAAAATAACACGAATCATCTTTCTTTCAAACCTGTCATGGAAAAGTCGTGTTTAACTGATAATATATAATTATCAAATCATAAATAAAACAAAATGTAAATTACATTCAACAATATTTGTTCGATGAACACATCGACAATATAAAATTTTAGTCAATAACAAACAATCCATTATTCAAAAACGACTTTTTAAACAATGCTGTTTGTATATGCTTCTGTAACTTCTTGAGTTCGGTTACTCTCAGCATAATATCAATTTTGACATTTTTCAAGTCTAGTTCATCATATTTACGGTTTATTGTTTGGACAATTGGACATGTTTGAAGAAAACCATCTGATGATGAAAGAATTGGTTCCTCAAACTGTTTGATTTCATCACAAATATTCACAGTATGCATATGTTTAGAACATTCATTGCACTTATTTTGTGATGTGGAAGAAGTATTTAAGATTCCCATCATTCTACGTCGCAGATTTAATGCATTTTTAGCGTTGTCAATAATGCATTGTTTTAAACTGCACATAGCATACGTTGCCTCTCGATATTTTTGACGTTCAGCTTGGTCAATTTCATTCAATATTTCATAATATTTAGATATACGTCCACTTTCCATTTCTATTCTGGCTAGAATTCCTCTGAGTGATGAATTCAAAGCAATTCTGTCATTGTACATAATGCATGATTTCTTCGTTCGAAATTTTGTTTTCAAAGCATTCTGAATTCGCTTGAAAAGATTTTTCGATTTATTCTGATCTTTTTTAATCATTATCTTCATTGCTTCCAAAATTTTCATTTTGTCTTCTTCAAGTTTTTTCAGTTTCTAAAAAATAAAACATAGCGAAAATATAAATGAAACAGTTTTTGTTCGCATAAAATTACTAAATAATTTTGAATGTGAGAAATCAGATAAATATTTGCTATATAAAGGAATTCAATATTGTAACGTGAACAAATCCATACAAACCTGGTAAACTTTTGTTTCGGCCATGTACATGAACCTGTATCGCTGATCTTTACTCATAAAAGACAATTTTTTATATACATAATGATAATTTTCTTGTCCCTTCATTAATTCAGTTCCGTCCTTAAGTGAAAATAAAAGCATATATATATATATGGGAGGATATGTAGAAATTTCATGTAAAGCAACAAAGAGAACATTGTCGAAGACTCGAACTTCTGTGTTAAAAATGCGACAATTTGCCTTCATTAAAAGTTTTTGTCTCAATATTGATTATTTTTCAAGAGATCAAAAACAGAATATCCTATAAGAATAAACTGATTGCCGTTTATTTAGTATGAAGTATTCCCACGAATGAAATCCTTTCAAAACTAGTTTTCTAATATTCCATTTTAATGAAATTACTGGCAATTGACAGATAACAATTCCGTCTTATAAGTACTTTACTCTGCTATTAAATAGAATAATTACCTCTTGAACTTCAACTTTTGATTGTAATATCTGTTCTTGTAGTTCTTGGTTACCATCAAACTCTGTGTGTCGCGCGTGGTTGAACTTGTAGCTTTCTGCTAAATCCTGATTAGAGAAAAGTCATTGTATTTTTATCAATTGTAGTCACATTCTATGCTATCTTTGTATATACGTTCGGTGGGCTTTTCTTTGGCAATTTTGATCAGAGTATTTTATATAAAGATTACTTGACTGAGAAAGTGGAATATGTCATAAAACTACTTAACACGGAGTCATTTGCGAGAAATTTACCGAAGTTGGCTGAACTTCACGTTTCTTCTCTATTCTTTGCCGAGAAGAATGTGGACACTCATCAAATTGTTTTCCTCCTGTTTTCTTCGTGATTTCTTCCAATTCCTCAACTACCGACGTAACAGGTGATCTTGTTTCAATCGATTCTTTCTTTTTCAAAAGTGACATGGTAGTTATTGGTGTCAATGTGAATGGTTTGATAAACCCAGCTGGATAATTCATCTTGATATTGCTTCCATATTGATTGGAACCAGAATCTTCATCACCAAATATCATATTTTTTATTCGAGGAGTAGAAGTAGGTGAGCATAAACCTCTAGATGCAGGATATTCTGAGTCGTATTCCGAATATTCTGAAAAACTATTTGAAGCGCTGGGAATATTTATCGGAAAGGATGGTCGTGGTCTTGACATCGGTCGTACGGCAATTTTTCTTTTGCCTGATATCTGTTTCATTTTCCTTCCGGTAGAGGGGAATAAAATTCCGGAACCCAATGATTGTATTGGTGAACGGAACAGGTGAATGTTTTCTTTTCTGGAAGAATGTGTTTTGAAACTTGATTCGGAATAACCATCTTGTTGTCCACATGGGATACTAACAATAATAGGTCTCTTAGATTTTTGTTCGGAAACCGGAGATATCGCCCTCATTGTTGATTTTTTCCCTGTGTTCAAATAATCTTCGTAATCAGCCAATCTGCAATCTCGTCCAACACTGTAATCAGACGAATCATCATTGTAATGCAGTCTACTGATTGGTCCTCGTAGGTATTCTGGAATAGTTCTGTTACTATTGTAAGACCAAGAAGAAGAAACTCGGCGAAGGTCATCCAATACTTTGTCGAAATTTTTAGAATCATTATCACTTGAATCCGTCCATTCAAGATTGGATGGAAGATCAATTTCCGACTCCGTCAAAGATTGTGAAATATGAGATGAAAGGCTGGGTGCAATAGACTGATTAAGAACGGATGGGATGCTATTTTTCTCAGAATTGTCACGTTTCAACTTCTCTTTCATTCCCTTGAAATCTGACCAGCTTTCAATATATTGCATAACCGGAACGGCGCTGCATTTGGAACTTACGTTGGAATCCGGGCGACGATGCTCGGATTCAGGTTTGCCAATCGCGCCAGTTAAGTCATACATAAACTTGTCTAAAGTTTTTGACGGTCTAAGCGATTCTGAAATAGCTTTCATTAATTCACAATTGCTCGAAGATCCAGGACAATCGGATTGGTTCAATATATGTCGGTGGATATTTGCGTCAGGTAGTATGGCCGAACTGATTGATTTCCGTGTCTTTACAAAGTTCAGATTATAAAAAGGTCTCTGAAGTATTGAATCGCGGTCGATGGAAGACGCTCGGTCATTAATTTGACTCCATACCTGATCGTTCCGCAATGATGGATTCTCAGATAAAAGCGATGTTAAACAATCAATATAATTTGATTCTCCATTTTCATTGATATATGACATCGGGTAAGCTATAGCAGCACAAGACGAAATATTCTTCTGGTCGACAATGCATGTCCTCGTTTTCACATGACTTATTCCACTTGTTTTTTGCAGTGATATACCGGTACCAAAATTTCCAATTCGAGCATCATACCGAAACAATCTGTATTCTCTAAAAGGCCGACATTTAGTTCTGACCACTAGTTGAAGCATTTTATACATCTTCACATCTTTATCATATGATTTCTTTATTTCAGTCTGTTGTGCTTCAAGTTCAATGACGGCCACCATCGCTTCCCTCCTCCGAAGCCAGAAAATGTACAGCCATTCCATTATCTTCATTATCAGAGGGAGATTCAGTATTATCCACACGGATGAACAATTTTCCACATCATAACACATCGTATGTAATATTGTCCTGGTGGTAAGTCCAAATGTAACATTGAACGAAGAGTGTGCAACTTGTGATTCACTGATGCCAGTTAAAAACTGGTTAATTTCCAAAGCACCGCCATTCACTTCATCGCATACAAATATTCCGGTGAAATATAAACCTACCACAATGGCGAGATTCAAGATTATCAAAATGATCGACAGGCATTTGCGCAAAAAAGCGCAAACGCACTGAAAAAGCTGTAGAATACCTCCTCTCATCACTTTCTGCAACGCTCAATGCCATTTTTCTTTAATTTTGACAATTTATGAATTTTAAATTTCTATTGTTACGTCATACTAATATTTTGGCTATTTGGAAATGCGTTTCGGGGTTTTCTCAGCAAAATTATGTCGGGTTGTAATTTTCATTGTCTTTTCGAAGTAATTTGGATAAAACGATCTCAGGAAGTAGCTGCATGAAAATTCATAATAATAAAAATCTATTCGTGAGTTGCATGTAACATCATAATAGCACAAAAAAATTGATTATTTTTTGTTGTGAGTACCAAATAAATCCGCCACAAATTGAGGTTTAACTGGGATTCATGCTTGACAAAGGCCCGATAACAAGACTTAAATTTGGAAAAAAGTAATCGCTTTTAAAAGCTCTTTTGCTTGTTTAACTAGGTAGACTTTTTGCGACAAAAAAGTAAACTACCGTAAGATTTGATATTAGGACATAAATGTTCAGTTTGGGGATTCGAACACAAATCATTCGAAACAGTCGTTGCAATAGCCAAAACAACAATATACAATAAAAGTATTTTTGGGTTTGGTCAAGTTTTTTCTGCCTAAAGATATGAGGTGCACATTGAAAGTAGGCTACATTGCCTCTATTAATAACATTGGTAGTGATATCGTGGCTTTAGAGTAGATTATATTCAAGTATTTTGCATGAGTCAGTGAAGAATTACGCTCTGTCAGCGCGATCCATTGGTGACTCATACTTAACAAAACTTGTTTAGACAAGACAAATACTGACCGAAACCAAAAATTACATTTTTAAGCACACTTCAGAAATAAATAGGATAAATGGGATTAAAAAAATATCCTGAGTGGTCGGTAAAACTTACTCGAAAAACATAAACTTCCTTATTCTTAATACTTACGATTTTATTTTGGGTTATGATAAATAAAATAGTAAATTTCTGGGGAAATCTGACCCTAAATATCCTAAATTATGCCGTCATGAAGCAAGCAACGCAAGACCCTCTTGGGGACGGAGTCGCAACCTTCATGTGCGTCACATGACGCTGCTACCGCTGAGTCGAGGGACACGACGCAGCATCTATATTTAATTTCTGCAAGACGGATTACATTTGTTGTAAAGTGATCTCACTTTATGGACCTTTGTAATCGCGCCTGAGATTGCACTTTGATGAAAATATTCCGATTGGACTGAGAACCATGCTCGAAAAACATGTTTAAACAAAATGTCCGACACAGATCTATAACGTTTTCACTAAATACCGGTATGTCATCAGAAAAAATTCCTTAAATAATTTAAAACAAAATCTACCTCAAATTCATACCTTTTTATACTTTCAGTCTACGTAACGCCCGAGGATGCCAACTCGCTACTAATCGATTGTTAAATCGTGTGAAATTTGGAAATTTGGATGAATCGTCGACGAGGACGTCGTTGTCACATATTCCATGATATGTTAGAACATGAATTTCCAATTTGTTATGATATTTTTGATTTTCGGCGTCTACATATTCTCATCTCTAGTCACGGCAGATAAAAATCATCGATTCAATGTTACACGATCAAGATATGTTATTAACTGGAATGAGGTATAAATGAAATACATTCTTGTTTTCGAAATTTGTTTGAGAAATAAAGATCAAAATCTGGTCGCATAAGAAACGCATGCAGTGTAGTTTTATACTTTGTCCCGTCATACTTAAAACAAGACATAGGATGCCCCTGTCTGCGATTATATCAATTTTTCATTCATTTTTAACAGTAGGCGTAAAATTTTGTTTACTCCGAAGTTTGCCTTATCCTCTCTACAGTCAGAGGAAGAGTTAACGTGGACTGAATACATTATTCTTATACGAATTATTCTGAATTCCACCTTAACGAATCTATATTCAGTTCTCCAAGTTGAAGTTTCAATATTGTGAACGAATTTCTGAAAAATGGATTGTACAGAAACGATTAGAAAGACGTCAAATTGTTAATATTGGTTGATGTTTTAAAATCTATGATATGAAATATCCGAATATGACAAACTTTATTTACACTTGGATGCTTTATGTTCACGTATGGGTACTGGTAGATGGTAGATGGTAGTACTGGTAGATGACACTGCAAAGCACTGATTATGCGTGACCAGAAATATTTTTTAAATTGAGAGTTATGAAACTTGGTTAAAAAAATAAAAGCAAAATTTCGATAAAAAATTGTGGCAAAAAAGGATAAATTTATTCGAATACATAACAAAAACGCAATAAAAAGATGTTTTAGTATTATGCTTACTGATTAGATGAAGTTTGTATTGGTTTATTTGGCTAAGATGGAGGTTCGATGTTTAACGGGTTAACTTGAAGTAACCATGACATTAAAATTATTAAAATATTTGAATGATAAATAGATATACCAGATTTATAAATATATAGATAATCATACAAAAGTAAAATGAAGAAAATGCTGTTATTATTTGTGATTGTGATTTATTTTATCAAGATGGCATAGCACTTATTGCATCTCACACTTTAAATATAGATGGTGGAATAAACGTGACTGCTATTTATGAAGATAAATATTGATAGTAGTTATTATTAACATCTGGCATCTTATTCCCTTATTAACTTTGACAAAAAAATGCCAATTTTACTTTGTTTAATGAAATTTTGATTTGAATATTTGAAACGCAGTGATTGCTTAATCACTCCGCTATTTCAAGATGCGTTTTCAAACAGCTACATAAGGAAAATAACAGAATGTATTTTGTTGAACAGTCTATATGAGCCACGGATGGATTGCATTGGGATGAAACTTAATAAAACGAGTGGAAAATTGCCCTTTTTGCACAGTCGTTTTGTAAGGTTGATAAAACTAAACTGTGTGATTTCAGAATACCAAGTATTCGATAATACTCATAATTGATTGATCGATATCAATAAATTATGAGAAATGTTTGTGTTGATGATACACTATCAGTCGTGCTAGTAAAAAGGAGTTAAAAGATTTGTTTTTTACTCACTCATACATAATGCTAATTTGCTGATGTCAATTATCCCGTTTGATGAAAATGCTACAACAATTCTACAAATTCATCTTGATTGTTTGTGCTCTGGCAATTTTCATAGGTCATGTACTCACTCATTCAGGAAGCTAGAATCTGGAGGTAATATTGTGCGAATTAGTAATGGCAACCTAGTTTTTTCTTTAACTAGGTAGAGTAAAACAAATTTATCACAAAACTAGGTAATGTATTACTGGGTAACCTAGTGTCATTTTCAAAACTAGATATTAACTCTATTGTAGCAAGGTTAACCAGGTAATCGTGCATTTAATACATTTCAAGTTTGAAATTTTCAAATAGTCTATTTTGAACGATTTTTTGTAAGGAGAATATAATTAGGGCTTTCGCCCGGAGCGGTTTATTATTATTAATATTATTTATTACTATGCTAGATGACTTCAGCATCAACGCTACAAGATCTAGAGATCTAAAATCTAAGCCAAAAGGTTTGTGTGAATGGAAACTCTTTGTTCCATATATTTCGTCTGGGTTTAAGAATTGTAGTCACAAATTTATGACGTTATAATGCGCATCACAGAAGAAGGTGCGAAATTGTTGAGGCAAACAATATTTTATGGTATGTCAAGTGTAAAAATGAGAGATTGACCGATTTTGTTGAAAGAAAAAGTTGGTAACATTAAATATTTTAAGCTATATTAAGCTATATTTATTCCATACTTACTTGTTTTATTATAATTATATTTCATAGGCATTCCCATAGCTGATTTTGAAGAGGAAGCATTGGAATTATTTGATGCTGGTGAAAAATGGTAAGTCTATTATGGCGACAAGGAGAAAACGCTTGAAAGAAGAAGTCTTGGGTTTTAAACTTTGACATAAAGTTTTTTTGCCGATCATATAAACCGGAGAGTAAGGCCATGAATTTAAATATGTTTTGTCTGTATTGCAGATCCCAGTACATAACCTCCAAGGTTTGGTGGAATAAATTTTCGAGTGATTGTTGAGACCAACCCATGCGTTAGCCCAGGATGTAATACCTTCGGTAGCCAAGAGACTACCTGCTCTCAACAATACACTCTAAGCGTCTCAGTGATCGCCTGCATAAGACATGTATAAGAATGATCTATTTACTGAGCGAAAATTCGGGTTTTATGTGGCGTCGAATCAGAGGAGTTGAAAAAGTTGATTTTGTCAATGAGGAGTCTTTGATGGATCGAGGCTCCGAGCCATCTTTGTTTCAAACTTGACAAAATAAAACTCCAAATAGGTAATAGTCAACATACTTTATATTGATTTGAAAAACTCATGAAGAATATTTAAAGATCATCGTATTATTCAAAAATTGTAACAAGAATATTAGTAGCATTTATATAAAAAAAAAACTTGAAATGTGATCGTTGTGAATTATCGTTGTGATTGAATAAGGTAAGTATTTTCCAAGCCAGGTAAATATAGATTATATCAAATAGATTATATTTAGCATAATCATGTAATCTCCAGTTATTGTGCGTGTGTGAGAGAGATCTGACACTGTCATTAAATTCTGCTCTGTCCTGCTCCATGGAATATTTGCATTTGTTTCATTCTTAAATTTTCTAACGAGTTTAGTAGCTTAAAACATCAATGCGGAGATTAGACGTCAAATGTTATTTCCATTCAAATCAGTCGGGTTTAAAACAGAGTTGAATCTAGTGATAACATCTGGCCTTTTATGGAGGGGGTACCTTTTAAAAATTTAATGAATTCCTGAAAATTAATACGAATCGTCTTTCTTTCATACCTGTCATTGAAAAGTCGTGTTTTACTGATGAAATATATTTATTAAATTATAAATAAAACAAAGAGTAAATTACATTCAACAATAGTTGTACGACGAACGCATCGACAATATAAAACTTTCAGTCCATAGCAAACAATCCATTATTCAAAAACGACTTTTTAAACAATTCTGTTTGTATATGCTTCTGTAACTTCTTGAGTTCGGTTGCTCTCAGCATAATATCAATTTTCCTGTCTAGTTCATAATATTTACGGTTTATTGTTTGGACAATTAGACATGTTTGAATAAAACCATCTGCTGATGAAAGAATCGGTACTTCAAGCGGTTTGATTTCATCACAAATTTTCACAATATGCATATCTTTAGAACATTAACAACACTGATTTTGTAATGTAGTAGTATTTAATGAATTATTTATTAATAATTGATACACATACATTAATAATTTAATTAACGGTATATAAGTATTTAAATTCTCATCATTCTACTTCGAAGATTTAATGCATTTTTGGCGTTGTCAATAATGCATTGTTTTAAACTGCACATAGCATAAGTTGCCTCTCGATATTTTTGACGTTCAGCTCAGTGAATTTAATTCATTGTTTCATAATATTTAGATATACGTCCACTTTCCAATTCTATTTCGGCAAGAATTGCGCTGAGTGATGGATTCAAAAGCACATGGAAATGTGCAACGATTGTGCCGCCATTCAAAAAATGTCGCGATCGAACTGATCTCAGTAAATATCATCCAATTAGTCTTTTACCAATTATCAGTAAAATTTTTGAATCAATTATTGATAATAAAATTTCTGTACACCTGGAGTCGCTTTGTCTCCTCACTGACAAGCAGTATGGTTTTCGTCGTTCTCGTCGCCCTTGATCGTTGGGGGAAGGCAAAGTCGGTTGCTCTAGACATTTCCAAAGATTTCGACAGAGTTTGGTACCAAGGGCTGTTGCAGAAAATTCCATCGTATGGGATTTCTGGTCAAGTGTTTTCAATTGTCGAATCTTTCTTATCCAATCGCAAGATTAAAGTTGTTTTGGACGGGCAACGTTCAGGAAATCATTCCATTTCATCCGGTGTCCTCCAGGGGTCAATTCTTGGTCCAACTTTGTTCTTGATATATATTAATGACCTGCCCGATAATTTGATATGTGATTTGGTAATTTACGCTGATGATACAACCTTATATTCTTGTCTCAACGAAAAATCCCTCCCGGAACAACGTCTAGCTCTGGCAAAATCGCTTACCAATTAGCACCTATTCACTGTGGAGGTTTCACAATGTCACAAACAGTTTTATGCAAGGAGCTTTTTTCCAAGAATCTCTAAACTTTGGAATTCCTTGCCTTCTTGGTGCTTTCCTGATCGTGTAGTTCTACAAGGCTTTAAAACTCGCGTTAATAGACATCTATCACTGATGGGGGTCCCTTAGTTCCTATTCCTGCATTTCATGTAGCTCTTTGCACTTTAGTGGCTTCAGGAGAATTTTCAAGTTTTATTCTTCTCCTGTGGCCTTGCTCAGAGCGAATTTCAATACAAAAAAAAATCAATCCTGTCATTGTCCATAATTGATGATTTCTTTGTTTGAAAATTTGTTCTCAAAGCATTTTGAATTCGCTTAAAAGGATTTTCAAATCATTTCAAATCATTATCTTCATTGCTTCCAAAATTTTCATTCTGTCTCCTTCAAGTTTTTCCAGTCTCTGAAAAATAAAACACAGCAAAAATATGAATAAAACCAACTGTATTTTTGTTCGCGGGAACAATTTCGGATGCGAAAAGTCAGATAAATATTCGAAATAAGAATGAATTAGATATTCTGAAATGAACAAATCCATATAAACCTGATAAACGTTTGTTTCCGCTATGTACATGAACCTGTATCGCTGATCCTTACTCATAAGACAATTTTTCATATACATCATAATTATCTTGTCCATTTTTCAATTCAGTTTCGTCCTTGAGTACAAATAAAAATATAAAATAAAAGCAAAAAAATACAGAATGATGAATAGTAGTTCCACGTAGACCAACAAAGAGAACATAGTCTATTACAGTTGCAAAATTTCGAGTGACGTAAAAAAACAGAATATCCTTGAAGAATAATCTTTATTGCATAAGGTACTCTTAATATTGTTTCCGTATTGGTCGGAACAAGAATCTTTGTCAACAAATGTCAAATTTTTCATTTCAGGAGGAGAAGTAGGCGAGTTTGAATCTCCAGATGTAGGATATTCAGAATCGTATTCCAAATATCCCACGGTTCCCATGGTCCCATGGTCACTACTTTTTTTTATCAATGAGCAAGAAGTGACATATTTGCAACTGTGCTACAAATCTCTCGTTTGACGAACCAAAACCACCTCCTATATCATTTTTTATTTTTGGGGAAGACTACTCTCAGGAACTCTTTATTGACGTATTAAATATAACTTGCTTACTATGAGAAAATGTATGTAGGGAAAAGTGAGGTAGGGAATTTGTTTCTTAAAATTCACTCTGAGCAAGACGGGAAGTAGGACCTAAATGGAACTAACCAACGGTCACTTCTTCAAGGCCCTCCAAGGCCTGACCCCATCCCCACTTTTTCGTTGGTCATATGAACACTAATCATTAGCTCGGCATGCAAATTACACCCGAAATTTACACACAAGTTACCTGGCAAATCGCAAAATATCCTTTTAAGTGCTTTATAATGTAGAAAAACTCAAATTTTCAACGTGCCCCCAACGAGCAGTAATTGTAACACTTATTTAGTCAACTCTGAGTCTGAGAATTAGAAAAAAACTGTGCCATCATCACGATTTTGGACTGTTTTGCCGTGATATGACAAAAACGCTATTTTTAGTATTTTTCTTGCCTGCAGTGCCATTTTTCAAATTTTGTCCCGTTGTATTGAGAGTACGGGTCACCTGGTTATTAGTACCATCAGCGTTGAATAGCACTAAGAAAACACTTATATTTTTTTGTTCTATCGATATTTATTTAAAAAGTATGTGTGTTTTATTCATTCTAAAAATGTTCCAGGTGAATGTGAAATTTATTTTTTGTTTACTTTTCATCATCTATGTCAATGCTCATAATGCTCCACAGCGTTCCTAATTTTAATGTTCTCTATCATCTTATATTTTACTGTTTTCCAACTTCCAACAAGGTATTTCAGGGTCTGAAAGTGGTTTAAATAAGTGTAATAATTTTTGGAATTTTCTATGTAATACAGTACATGAAAGGATATTCTACGAGTTACTAAATAGGCCTAACTTTCGAGTAAATTTTGGAAGCAATCTGAGCACCATTAGCTTGCAAATAAACAGCAGATTACAACTGATAAGTCATAATCTGATGATGATTTCGTCTAGAAGTAGGCGAGAAAAAGAAAACCTAGAAAATTTGGCATTTTCCTACAATTTTGCAAATTTAGGCGCAGTTAGGATTATTTTGAATGTTGCTATTCATAATATTAATATATTTGGATCGATTATGGCGACGTTCATGTAACCGTGGGGGTACCTTGCCGATAAACAAATGTTGGCGAATCAGCCAAGCACCGAGCCATCAAAGTTCCCTCGCGTTTAACCAACTAAGCCACCGAGCTCGGCTGTGTGTGCTCGGCTGTTTGAAAATTGCTAAGCTGATTTCTGTTGGTAATTTTCCGTAAAAAATATTTTGAGCAGGGAATTCACATCACATATATATACTCTATATATAGTAGTACTGTTTTTTGCTCAGGCAAATTTATACAATTTTAAACAAGAACATAAGTGAATTGTAGAAAATACATTTAAAAAATATTTGTAACACTGAGGTCTGCCGAATTTTACAGGCGGTGCGAGGGACAAAATATGTTACTGAGTGAGCGTGTGACTTGTCCAGACTTAACTTTATTTATACATTCGTATAAGTGTCGAGAGTATGACACATCAATGCATATTCATATAATTACAAAAATCTAAAATTTACTTATGAGTTCATGTTCATGGCTGTTTAAAAAAACGTTCGCCACGTGTGCGAACAGGACGTTTCTCGAAAAACGGGCAACCGGTTCAAAGGTTGTCCACTCGTTGGCGCATCACGTTTCCAGTTGTCCTTCCCTGTCACCTTTTCGACTGTCGCTACTCGCTAGTTTGGTTTCAGTTAGCGGTCGATCCACGTTCGAGGCCGCGCTAAGTTTAGTTTGTACTGTTTCAAGATGATGAATTCGGCAAGATTTTGTTTGAGGACTTTTCAGTCCACAAAGACTGCTATTACAGGCAATGCAGCGAGAGCTGTATCGGTTGAACAGAAGAGATACTATGCTCCAGAAAAAGCCACTCAAACGCCGCCTGCATCTGGGTTGGTAGGGGAAATTGTTGCCGTAATCGGTCCAGTTGTTGACGTTCAATTTTCTGGAGGAAGACCACCGATTCTCAATGCTTTGGAAGTCGAAGGGCGCGAGACCAAACTGGTCTTAGAAGTTGCCCAACATTTAGGACAAAACACTGTTCGAACCATTGCTATGGATTCAACAGAACGATTGATTCGTGGCCAGAAATGTGTTGACACTGGAGATTCCATCAAAGTGCCAGTTGGACCTGCTACCTTGGGCCGTATTATCAACGTAATCGGTCAACCAATTGATGAGAGAGGTCCAGTCAAAACCGAAATGTACGCATCGATCCATGCAAATGCTCCTGAATTGAATGAAACTGGAGGTGCGCAAGAAATTTTGGAAACTGGAATCAAGGTGGTAGATGTGCTCGCTCCATATGTTAGAGGGGGTAAGATCGGTCTTTTTGGTGGTGCAGGTGTTGGAAAAACTGTCTTTATCATGGAACTGATGAACAATGTTGCCAAGGCTCATGGTGGTTATTCAGTATTTGCTGGTGTTGGTGAAAGAACAAGAGAAGGTAACGATCTTTATCATGAAATGATGGATTCCGGTGTTATCTCACTCAAGGATGACACATCCAAGGTAGCGCTTGTTTACGGACAGATGAACGAACCACCGGGTGCCAGAGCCCGTGTCGCACTCACTGGTTTAACTGTTGCCGAATATTTCAGAGATGAAGAAGGCCAAGATGTGCTGCTTTTCATTGACAACATTTTCAGATTCACACAGGCTGGATCCGAGGTATCTGCTTTGCTTGGTCGTATTCCATCTGCTGTCGGTTACCAACCAACACTTGCTACTGACATGGGTACTATGCAGGAACGAATTACAACAACTAAGAAAGGATCAATCACTTCTGTACAAGCTATTTACGTACCTGCTGATGATTTAACTGATCCCAGTCCTGCTACCACATTCTCTCACTTGGATGCGACAACTGTGTTGTCTCGTCAAGTTTCCGAATTGGGTTTCTATCCGGCTGTAGACCCGCTTGAATCATCGTCAAGAATTATGGACCCCAACATCGTCGGAAGAGAGCATTACGATTGTGCTCGTCAAGTAAAGAAAATCCTGCAGGATTTGAAATCCTTGCAAGATATCATTGCTATTTTGGGAATGGGTGAACT
The DNA here is from genome assembly GCA_963675895.2 of Styela plicata. Classification (NCBI taxonomy): domain Eukaryota; kingdom Metazoa; phylum Chordata; class Ascidiacea; order Stolidobranchia; family Styelidae; genus Styela; species Styela plicata. The sequence continues at coordinate 6,969,678 of OZ023144.1, read as the reverse complement.
GTCGCAAGAAGAAAAAATGACTGTAACCCGTGCACGTAAAATCCAAAGATTTTTGACGCAACCTTTCCAAGTTGCTGAAACCTTCACAGGAACACCAGGAAAACTCGTCACACTTAAAGACGCTATCAAAGGTTTCAATATGATCCTGTCTGGAGAATTAGATCACATTCCTGAAGTTGCATTCTACATGGTTGGTGATGTTAATGAAGTGCAAGCAAAAGCAGAACAACTGGCATTGGAAACTGCTGCATAAACTCTTTCCTCCGTTTCAAACACCTTAGTCAATTGCTACAGTTCAATTTGATTTGTCTCATCTGTTTGTGTTTAATATATTCCGCTAACTTTGGTTCCTTGAGTATTGAAAATTATACAATCGGTTTGTCTTAAATAAACAATTCGTTTTTCGTGTGCCAGGTTATTTGTGAACTGAAAGACCTGCCTCTAGGGATCTTATTGCAATTGGCTTAAACAATATTTAACGCTAAGAGTAGGACTGTCAAAATACTAAATTCTATTTGCGGTATTCTAATCGCAAATTATTGGATTTTATTTATGCAACCAATCGATAACATGATAGTTTTGATTTTCTTAAAAAATTTTAAAATTTTTTATGTGAATTATGAAAATAGGTCTTGGTTTGTTTAATATTTCATTAGATTTTGTAAAATTATTCGATTTGATTCTGAAACCAAAAGATATTAGATTTTGGCCACCCCTAGCTTAGGATCGACTGATGGAGTTGTGTTTTTTAAATTGACTGTGGTTTCCTGCTGGAGCATATCTCTGAATCTTTTTTGTCAAATTCTGCTGCATTAAAATTTATGCTTCTGGGGAATGGGTTAGTGATTCACTCTAGGCCAAAATGACTACTATAACTGGCTGGTTACGTGAGGTATAAAACCAGTAACTGCACTCCTAAGCGAGAAACCTACTACGCATGACTAAGTGGTAGAGTAGTAAGGCCTCTGGCTGACTTTAAGGAAGCTGGGACAGAATTTTAAATTATTGAATTCAGAATTTTAGGATGTTGCGATCCCTAATTTTGTGAAATGCTGATGTTTCCTGTTTAGGGATATTTCCTTCATGCGAACTTGTGTTTGGGTGAGCTTGCTATCAATATGTATAGCACAGTTTTTAATACAGAAGCAAAAACCAAACATCTTTAACGCAAAAAGGATTAGCTCACTCATTCAAAGCTCTACGGATACTTACTCTCAATGTACCTGGACGCTGGTTCAAATCCTGTGGGAGGTAGGTATTTTTTCTTTTTTTTTTTGAGTAGTTACATATTCGATCCTAATCGTCACAAAAAGTTCAACTAACAACATAGTCCTGAAAACTATTGGATAGGAGAGGAAAACCAAAAATACAGCTTGATCATGTGGCGAACCACGGCCTTTCGTGCTGATACCAGTTTCGAATCGGGGTGAATTCATTTGGCTTATCATATTTTCACTGTACATGGACTTGGTTAGTCGTCGTGCACCACAGGATTCGAACTCTTAACTTGACGATCATAGACGCGTGGCTCGAAGCGCATTACCGATTGAGCTAACTCGGGAGCCCATCGTCCGTCTCCCCATGGGAGAGGGGGATAGGGATATCATTTTTATCCTGCAAGAGAGGAAAGCCGGGAATACTGCTTAACCATAGGGCGAACGACGATCTCTCATGCAGATATCAGTATAAGGCTTATATATATAATAACTTAACCCCGAAGGGTAAATTTAAAAGAACGAGATAAGAGACCAAAGTTGATATTTTTTATTACTATTCCACACAAAGAATCAAACTCATAATTCGAATACAATCCTATAAACAAAAATTTATACCACCAAGAGAGGTGAATATTTCGATATAACGATGTTTTTTCAAAGTATGATTCGATTAAATCATCGTTCAACTTTTCATTCTCAACGTAAAATCTATTCAACAAAAACTATTTGTTTGTATCTGTCTCAATTATTTTGATTCAAAAAGAAAATTCACTGCTATTAAAATAAACCCCCGACGCACAATTGATTGATCAGAAAAATTATGCATAATTGAAATACCAATTTGAGCAATTTCTTCAAGAAATTGATAAGCCGAATTTTAACGCCATAAAAGAAAATACCTGAAATAGTTTTCAGAGAGGGAAAAAATGGAAAAATTCTTTCACTGTAAAATAAACATTATAATGGTAAGACATAAAAACGCAGAACAATTTATAACAAATCTGACATCTGAGCAATATAAGTTCCTAGTTTTTATCAGCGATGTCTTTATTTTTTTAAATTTGATTGTTGACTTTTTTGAATATTGCTTTTTCATCGACTTTTAGTTGTCAAAGACTTTTTATTCGGGAATAGAACCATAACCTCATTGTACGAGTATCTCTAGATTCCCAATGAATGGAATCAATTAAGTCACTGATAGATATTCTCTGAAAACATCTATTACGCAACCAAATTTCGCATGGATCTTAACATTTGAAAGCATAATTTTCGCAAACATCTCTAAACCATCGAACTGTTTTTTAAGATCAGATTTTATTACATCAGTACCTTTTTAAGTAGAACAGCAGTATTTATGAGACGCTCCTAAATTAAACTTAGTCTTAACAAAAGCTTACTTCAAACAAACTTAAATTAAAAAAGTCACATCAGTGGCTTTTTGTTTGTCGAAAAAGCAAACTAAAATTTCAGCCAATTTCGTTAATTTTTCCAAAATGACCGTAAAACAGAACAAATACCCAATGAAAATCAGCAAATAACACCAAGGTTTAAAAAAATAACGAACATATACAAAAAATATCAGTTTATAAAGCATTCAACAATACTGGACCAGTGCATTTTGGACCAGCGCAGAGATATCAGGAGTAATGAAAAAAATATGTGCCAGTTTAATACAAGTTTTACATCGTGATATCGCTGCAAAATTCAAGAAATCAGAATAATCAGAATTTTAAAAAGAGTTTTGAAATATACAATCATTCCAATACTATTGTTCATTGGCAAATATCACAAACGAAATCCCCACCGCCGATATAGTAATAGAGTAATCTTCATGGCACCAATTCCTGCAAACAGAGCATTGTATCCAGTCCTCGCGAGGCGGTGTAACGTATTTTTCACCAAATATTATACAGTTAAAATCTCTAGGTTCTGCTGCACTTCTAGAGCAAGATGTTTTGTTCTGTTGTCTCCGTCTTTTTCTTACGCTCTGAAATAACTGAATATGTTGGAGCATTTGATGGTGTTGCATCGTGAGATTCATTATGTCCGTCGTTTTCTTTGTCTTGTGCAGATGAAAAGGCTGGATTCAGTGCCGGTGCGACTGTAGAATTAGAACTTTCTGTACTCATCTCAGATGCATCTAATTCTGTGACAGAGGAAGGTGCAAAGTCAGCCTCTCCAAATATGTGCTGACTGAATAGCCAAATTCCTGCGGAACAGAATCCACTAATTGTATATTAAAGCGTAGCAGCTCGTGAATACGCACCACAAAATAATTCCCATATGACATAGTCATTCACACGTTGCCCGGGAAAGGAGTAAGCCACTTGTCAACTTCTTGATTGTAATATCTTTTTAGTGGACAAAAAAATGTTCTATCCAATGGTTGCATGCAATGAGACGTGTGCGTGGAATAAAGAGCATGACGATCTTATTTTCTCTACCGAAATCTATAGCAGAAAGAGACAGGCGACTACTGTGGTTGTCCAGAATAAGCAACACTTTTCTTGATGCAGGGCACTGAGAATGCGTTTTAAAATGCTCGAGCCATTTCAAAAAAATTTCAGAATCTATCCACCCTTATTATTATTTCGTATACACAACTTGTTTCAAAAATCAATATTTAGTAGGTAAGCTAATAGTTCATGGTTGTTGATATCGGCAATATGGCATGGCGGGTTAAAAAATGGACAGGAGTTCAATATGTGTTTTTTACTTGCAATTTGCCACAATCACAAAACGGAGATTCTGACAGGCCCATTTTGTACATCAGTGACCTGAAGCATCCATAGCCGCTCCGTAATCTGTTGAGTTGGACCCATTCCTTTCGGGGTAATTTGTGACCTGGAGGTTTTGAACTGAATTCGTTGATATATGGCTGTATTTCGAGAGGGACTGGTGGTACCATACTATCACGCCTGCTTTTCTCTTCCATATGTGGCCGGAGTAACTTCCTCGATTTGAGACGTGTTGGAGCCTTTGAATCGAATAATGTTTGGTGGAGTAAATGAGTCGAAATTGCAGCCTTATTATACAGCTTTTGACAGCAAATATCTCGCCTAATTTGTGATGGTTCAATACCAGCCAAACATGGAAGAAGGTGAGTCGGCGTAGAACGTATGCATCCAGTAAGAATCCTCATTGCCTCATTTATATCAATGAGGGTAGTATGAGCACATGAGGGTGGGAACTACTGTACGTCCTCGTCGTCCACCCTGGGCAACTCAAGTTGGCAAAATCTGTAGTAAAACAACACAACTTGAGATATCCACCCTGATGGATTAGCATACCCAACAGAACCAGGTGAGTCTTATTCATCAAGGTGATGGCCATTCGCTTTCGCGAAAAAATGAAAGCTGGTGGTACAAAACTTTCAACGGCACTTGTTATTCTTCCAACTTGCTTCCTTCTTTTACAGAAAATATTTTTTTGTGTCTTTTGTACACTAGAAATATCGGCTTCGTCCATGTTGTACACGCGCTCAGCACTGAAGTCATCTTTTCTGAGAACTTCCTTCAGCTCGTCATAAAATCTTCCACTTTGTACCCTGTTAAAACCTATAGCTCTACAGAGACTTTTAGCTTCTGATTGTAGAAGCGAAAGGCGGGCTGCCGCTTAATAAAACCTTCAAGCCAATCTTTCCCTGCCTTTTTGTTTTACTGGTTGAAACGATTCTCAATATTATTCTTTTCTGCGAGCTAAAACGCTAAACGTCGTAGGTCATCTGAGCTCAGGCCATAAAATATACTTTGCAGTTTAATAATGTGCTGCAGCAATACATATTCCCAGTCATCATTGAACACGGGTCTGGAACTTCCAAGCCTAACTTTTTCTGTCATACTAACTTTGTTATTGTTATTATGTCTTTATAGCGTAGATGTCGGTATGCCATATGATGGCATAACTAATTCCTTTATCGGCGCAAGAAATTTGCTGTATAGAGCTCTAGCCTTGGCCATACACAGGATACAGTAACGGACGGAAGGTTACAAAATAACAATGGAAAGGCACGGGATACACGGAAGGTTACAAAATCGTGCTCCAGGGCCACGTGAAAATTGTCTAGGCGTATTCTTCTGGAAAGTTGCACACCCAAAACGTATTGTAATGGAACTTTATAATAAAATCCTATTATCCTCCATTCTTAAAACCCAACTACCCCCTCTAAGCTCGGCCACCAGCGGTCAAGTAACACTCGCTAGGCAGGGCATTCTTCATGAATGTTTTCTGTTCTTAATATAACTCTCACATCAATTCCACTCAACAGCTCCAGATTGCCTCAGTGGTTTCCTAGAAAACCATGAAAACCTAAATTTCATATTAATTCTTTCTTTATTAAGGTTTGTTAATGTTATGGAAGGAAATAACATAAAAATAGCTGGAAAAAGAAAACTTGATGTCATAAATGAACAAAAGATAGAATGACGCAAAAAATATTAAAATGGCACCAATTTAAAAGTATATTAATTCGATAAGACAAAAACAAAAAAACAAAATATATTGATAGCGATTTCAGATATTTCTTAAAAGGGAAGTTTGTTATGTCGAACAAAGGTTACCGATGAGCTGCTCCTTAGCGGCACATCCATCAGTGACTTTTGTTCGATTAGATATATTGAATCACGGTTGTTCATCCCCATGATAGCATCTAGGAGCTTCTAATGTTTCACGAATTGTTTGAACTTTGTTGTAACATGAAGGCAACTTTGTTTGCCCTTTTAATTTCAGCAAAAAAATGGTTGTCAGTATTTATATTTGAAAATTCGCATGCAAACGGCATAGTCTTTGGAAATTTTTTTTGCCAAATTCTGTATTATTGCAAAAGCTATATTTGCGACAATTGAAAAGTGTGAACACTCTAAATAAGTATGAAGAGTGTTATTTGGAAACAGGTTACATTACTGTGCAACTCAGCCCACAAAAACTTGATGAGTTGAGGTATCATATCATGCAATTTACAGTTGAAAAATCGGGTTGGGTTGGAGATAAGATATATATGTTGGAATATAATATAAATTGCATTGTATCTTGGATATCTCATTGTAAAATATATTGTAATTGAAATATTTTTTGAAGTGAATGTGGAATTCGATAAATAAATACATTGGAATATTTATATCACGTATGGGTAATAGGATGGATGTAAGCATTACTAACTACATCAACTTTGTCAGTGTTTCATATGAATATTGCCTGATAATATGATTTGGTACAAACCTAGTCAAAAATTTCGTTCTGTCAAGCCTGAGCAAGGGATGAATCACGTTTCGGGCAGCGCGATCCATAAGCGACCCTCATTTAACAAAACATATTTGAACAAAATTTTTCAGACTGAGGGATTGTAATAATCTATGGTAAGGCTATGCCATTTTTATCGACTCAATGTTGAAGATGAACATTGAGTCAATAAATAAATCATGTTTTTGCAGATTCTTTACAAAAGATAAAATATACTGATAGCCAAATACTTGATACCAACTAATTTGCTGGTGGGTATTGGCCTACATCGATGCAAACACAGACGCTATGGAAATTAGCATTAACGATGATATATCAGCATTTCATTAGTTTATATATTATTGACATCAACAAATGCATTGCATAATCGAATTTTAAAATAAAGTCTCACGAATTGTGGTTGTCGCTTGATCATATGTTCGGTAGAGAAGTAACTTCCAATATGAAATCGTTTACATGTTTTGAAAATATCAGAATCGAGCTAAAATGCTGAATCAGCGTGTGGGCGGATATTCATCAAAAAGTAGAAATGAGACAGGGCAGTGTATACACTCATAAGTTATCACTACCTATTAGCAGGTTTGTCATATTTCTATTTGAGGGATAAGGCAAAAAGTGGTCATATTTTGGTAACGGTAAAATTTTTTTCTCATTTATGTTGTTCCGTAATAATGTGAAATTGACTTTTGCCAAGTATACAGTTGGATACAGTTGGATTGCACCGTGCAGGCATAGTCCAACTGCGGCTCATACTCGACAAAAAAAATACTTCAATACTTCAAATTCAAAAGAATCGATATTTACCAACAATCTATGAAATATGTTGAACAATACAAAAATGTACCTTATTTTAAGCACCTTAGCTTGTATAATAAAAATATTAAAAAACTCTCTTCGTTGAAAAAAAAGTTGTAGTACCAACTTATTATATATGAAAACTCACTGAGTATTAAAACAAAACATAGAAAAAAAAAGATATCACATGATTAGCGCTTTCATATAAACATGATTCGGCAAAAATATTTTAAAACATCGCCTTTAAAAGTTTTTTCATGATAACATGAAAGTAAAGGGATCATTTAGAGTTTCGATTTAAAACGACTGTTACATGTCAGATCGGTATGCAAAATTTTTCATATCCAACTGCTTTGGACCCTGTTTTGAGTAAATTTTCAATGAAAAGATATCACCTAACCTCGTTGCAGGCAAACTTTTTCTTTAAAATAACATTTTTATTGCATATGACCATAAAAACAACCCAAAAATTTTGAAAAATAGGATAATAGGGCCTGACTTTGAGATTTTCTCCGTGTTTTAAAGCACTTGAAAGACCATTCCGCAGGGGGGAACCATGCAGCTCTCCCACCCTAAATATGATATTGACTTTATTCTGCAGATTCAAACATTCAAATATGTATTATGTGCATTCAGAATTTCTATACCTACCAATAATGTTGTTAGAAACTGGCAGGTTTCAAACTATAAAATGGGCAGTGAATATAAAAACGTTGGATGCACATTTCTTATCTTCCTGTTTACCAAAACACAATTTTGACAGATTTTTACTTTTTTGTGTTGTTGAGTATCTTATTGAACTGAGACAACTAAAGAAACTGATTATATCGGAAGCGATTGATTAAAAAGCAACACTGGAATTTTGTGACAAATCAAATTCACAGGAGATTGAATGGTCTCTTTTTTCATAAACAAAAGTAATAAAACTAGTTATGAAATAGACGCTGATGAAGCCGTATAGATCTATCGGAGAAGCATATGAAATTTTGGATAGTGTACTTACTACTAGTGCTGTGAGCTTATTGGAAATTTATAAATATGCCATAAAGAAAACATATGAAAGTTGATTAGAAGCATTCACAAAATAAAACGTGATAAATAAACATGCTGTACTATCTCTTCACCCATGGGGCATAAAATTTAAAAATAAACCATATTAACAATAAAATTGACCATTTACTTCAGTTTAGTAATTTCAGCAATAAGATTTGAAAAGAAGTAAATTTTAAGACCAAACACTGACAAAGAAACAATAAAACTCTGTACTGTCGGCATGCATCAAAGTTTTAGTTTCTCAAAAGCGAATCGAATGCAGATCGATCGGTCAACAGTGTTCTCCCATCATCTCACATGACCTTTGAACTTCACATTTAAGTGCGATACTTATGTTGATTTGTTAGAGGACACCACCCTCATTGTTAGCTTTACAAGATGTGTGCATATAGTTAGGTATTCATCATTTGAAATTATAGTATTCACTCATAGAGTCGATATATTCTTGTACAGCTCGATAACAAAATTCATATTGTTCCTGTGAAAATAAGAGTCTGGAGTTAATATTAATCCAATAAAAATTTATACTTTTTTGAAGCGGTAGATGATTTTGTCATCACCCAGGGCAGATACCACTCACTGCACTTTACCATTTCGGTTCAGTTGCATTTGAATTGTTTTTCCGCTCAGAATGGAACTGTTGGTACTACATCTTGTAGTAACTCTTTGACGTCAAGTTTGTACTTTTCAGGTGTTGCTCCCAGATTTGCTTAGAGTGGATTTCAATAAAAAAAAATTAACGAGTGGAATACTTGGCATCGCAGTTAAAGATTTCAGATTTGAATATTCGTCTGGATTATATGTCTATGATTAGCATGGACTGCACTTCACAAGTATGACAGTTTTAGTTTGATTACTGTAGTTATATCTGGTCATTAACGAATACTTGGATCATGGAAAAAAATCTGTGAAATAGTAAGCCAATTTGAAGGATTCGACCCTAATAGTAGCTCAAATGATCAAAAAATTTCACGCAATAAACGATATATTACCTAAACAAGAATAAACGAATACTCAGTACTCACCAAATTTTGTACCATATGAGGTCTCTGCATCCTTAAACATTTAACAATCTGGAACATATCCAACACACCTTCGGCTTTGACTTGTTCTAACGCTGTTGTTAACGCACAGAATGCACCAGTTCTACCCGCACCCGCACTGTAAAATATTCAGAGAATGAAAGTCAATATAAAGTAGGACATTATGTACAACAGGTTGAAAAACTCTTCTTATTCCGAAACTCCAAAAAATCTCTTTGATGTGCAATTTTATGGTGAACCATTTACTAGGCGATTGAAAAATTTCGTTTGGAGTAACTGATAACAAACCATTGATTGTGTTGAATTTTTTTTTTTCTTTTTTTGCTCATTTGAAGAAAATGGCATACTTTAAATGATTGAAATGGGACATAAACAACATCTTCTCAAAGAACCGCTGGTGTCAAGGTGATTGCTCCGGCACTCAGCTCATTCAGGCTAAAACACCAACACTTCCTACTCTATTTCTATAATGCTTTGCAAAACAAGAATTTCAAGTTAATCGCACTAAACTCCATATGATTTATTGAATTATATCACAAAATAAATTTTTTTTTTTTCGAATTTTACCTGCAATGAATAACAATTGGATGATTTCCGGAGTTTTGTTGTTGTTTTTGAACATCTTCCACCAATTCGATCATACTATAACCAGATACTGGTGCCCCAACTTCAGGCCAACCATGATAATGGAACTGAAAAAAAGGCAATAATTTTAATCCAGACTGCACCGATGATAGAAAACTTATGAATCATGGAAAAATATGAAAAGATTTCATTAAACTAACCTGTTTTACAATAAGTTGACTTCCGTTATTATCACTTCTATTAGAAACTTTGAAATCGCGTTCTGAATAATCTTCGCTTTCGTTCACTGATAAAAATTCAACTTCTATATCACCGAATGTTAGTATTCCATCATTGGGCCAATATTGTGCACACTTTGCCTGAAACAAATAAATAATGTTTAAAAATGGTTTCAATTGGACGGGACTGGTATGGACGGTATGAGAGGATAATCCAAATATCTTCGTGGTTTTCACTTTTTAAAACACTTGGTTTCAATTGGACTGGACTCTCTAAAATGACGGTATTTTCTCCAGATGAAAAAGCTTAATCCAAATATCTTCATAGCAGTATTGATGATTTTCCACCTTTTATTCTGGTGTCTGAGTAGCAGAAATGTGTCATTCTGCCTGTCTGTCACACTTCACTATCGATTATTCAGTGCACTTAGAAAAAACCATTGTTAGATCAATATTAAATAGAAGAGTTGATGATTTTGAGAACTTTAATTAAAGCGAGTACTTTTACTCACAGATTGAAGTTGATTTAATTACATACATGCCAAATTTGGATGATTCAAATATTCACTTTGGTAATTCAATGTAATTCGATGATCAAATTAAAAATAGTTATATTTGAAGATTGCAACAGTTGTTCTATTCTGAAAGACATTTTGATCTTGTTTGATGAATATCATTCAGTAACACTACTATGCTTGTGCATTCGCCTGTTTGAGTCTGCCCGATAAAACCTTACTTGTTGCCACTTAAGCAGAATCAGTTTGCAATAGTACCTTTCTAGTTCGGCGTAGTTAACAGAATATACCTATATTCACAGAGAAGACTTATCAGGAATAGAACCAGAGTTCTCCAACCTAGTGTGTCAACACAATCGATAAATATCATATTTGAACAGATATTAGCTATTGGACTTTTTCCAGCAATTTTGACCTGACGGAGCATGGCAATGCTTTACCTGTCCTCGTTCAACAAGCTCGGTTAACATAACAATAGATGCAGATTTGGAATCCCAGATCATCCTCCAGAAATCTTCCATCGTGTGAGGAAGAGGTCCTTGTGTTGCAATATATGCGTCTTTTTGACGATATCCCTGAAACACAACGACATTAAATATTTATAAATGGAGTAATGCAGACACAATTTAAGATGTTATAAGCAACAATCTCAAGTTTAAACTTGGGTACTATATGAAATTTTTATTCAATAAACAATCTAAAAAATTACAAATTGGAGAATCCATTTAATTCTTCTCAGTCGGCAAAAATTAGTCTTCACATAGTTTGTTAAGCGAGAGCAACAAATGAATTGCGTCGACAAGTAATCGTAACGCACACTGACGAAGTAAATCCTATGTCCAAGGTTTCCACATCAAATATAAAAAATGTTTCTTGCATGGAATATCTAATTTGAGCAAAATTATGAAAATCTCGGTATCAAAAATACAAGCCAAAACAATCAATCATTCGAAAAATCCATATTCAACCATATTTTGAATTGTCTCACTCGAATAATCCAACCCGAGAAAGTACTCATACTAGCGACCACTTCAAGGTGAGCATGGTATGTATATAATACAAATATAAAACCACTCACATCAATATAAGAAGCATTAATATAATCTGTGTTTTCTTGTCCTCGCTTTATCGGCAGCATCACCCGGTTCCAATCATCTAAAATATATGTAAATAACGATGTAAAATATTTTTGTCATTAAGCAACACAATCAGTTTTTGGAACACAAAATACGCTGTAACTAGTGATTATGCGACGCAGTTTACTCCAAAAACATACATATTTAGGATTGTGCGGCATAACCATGATTTTGAAAAATTTGACTTCCGAAAAAGTCAAATTTGTCGAAAATCATAATTATGCTGTACAATGGCATATTAGTGATGATGTCACAAAGGGTCATCAACTTACATGGAAGTATTAATAAAACTCGATTTTTCCTCATATTGGCAGGATGATTGCCGGCACGCATGTGTTCCTTTTGTATTCGGATTGATGTGAGTTTCTGAAAAATAAAAAAAAGAATAAGAAATAAAATTTACGGGAAATGGGGAAACAAGTTGAAATCAAAATTGATAAAACAAGATTATTTTTCAGAGAAAACTTAAAAATATTGACAAATTTAACTAAACGGAAACAGTGAAGTGGTAGAATGGTTTCACCACCAACCAGGGCAGATGCTACTCACTTCACTCAATTAATGTGGTTCGGTTGTATTTGGGGAATTTTCTACACTGAGTACACTACATTTTGTAATCTCTTTGCCATAAAAAAAGTGACCATGACCAGTAGTTAGTTCTTTTTGTGCCGTGCTTCTAGCCTTAGTTTAGGTACCGGTACTTTTCAATAGAAAAAAACACATATAACTGTGTGTGCGACACTTACCTTAAATTCATGTTCCATCCCTGTAACATTTCCAGGTAATCTTTGCATTAAATCATCGATATGACCCGATACCTCTGTTGCTTCCACTTCTGTATCTCCGTATAAATGATGCTCTAATACAGCTTGATATATAAAGATGTATTGTTGCTGGAAAAAGATGAAAGAGGTTGATAGTCAGGCTTACAACTAAGCCATTATTCTCATGATAGTGGCAAAAAAGCAAATATACATAGCGCTAATATAACTATTCCATTGCCCAAAGTGGATTTAATTTACATACATGTTTCAAATGCCATCAAACAACTTTTTTACTTGATTATTTTTACTCGTTTCCTCAAGCAATAAGTTCTGGACGATTAAGAACTCTACTGACCTCCGTCTGCACCATTTCAGGACGTTGTTGACGCATTTGTGAAGAGAATGCAAAAACATCGATTTTATTTTCTCTTGATATCATGTCCATCATTGCGTCGATACAAATAAACGTACCAGTACGCCCAACACCAGCGCTGTAAGAAAAGTGTAACATGTTTGTTCATTGTAAATATTTCAACTTGAAATGTTTGTAGCGAAAGCTCAGCCTATCCATGATCTTGTTACCTTTGTTGGTTAGAGATATTCAGATAATTTTTCTTCCCAAAGACAGTAAAAATAGTCATTTTAAAGTCTTTTTTGTTTTACGTGATTCATTGATATCTTGCAATGAACTACCTATCCCTCCTCCTTGTTTCCTTAAAATCCTGGATCCGTGTGTGAGAGAATTCACGATAATACACGAATGAGATAATATCAAGCAAATATACAAAAATATCATATTCTCATTGCCCAGAAATATAAGTTGATTGTAAGCTTTCGTTAGAACATAGTCTAACTTCTTCAGACAAGTGTGGAATGAAAACATGATAGTTTTGTATATTTTTTGTTTTAGTAGTTTTATTTTACAAAAATATATATCATGTTCATCATATTTCCACAGAAATATATGTTTATTGTAAGCTTTTGTTAGAACATAGTAAGGAGTAAAACAAACATAAAATTTACACAAATGCATATTGGGGATATAAATTGCTCTTGCCCGTGGCGCTGTATTTAAGTCAATACATATTCAATATCTTCCAACAAACCTGCAGTGGACTACAATTGGTCCATATCCTGTTGGACTACTGTGTTTGATTTTCCGTAAAAATTTTAATATTCCTGAAGGTGATTTAGGAACACCAAAATCCGGCCAACTTGTAAAATGATATTGTGTTATGTTACGTTTGATACTCATTGTTGAATCACCTTGAGCCTGCAATATGATTGATAAACATACTTTCAGTTACGACAGAAAACCACATAAATAAACCAAAAAATATTTTTCAATTTTAGAAAACAATAAGCCAAGCAGTCACAAAATATACAAACAATAGTAATTTTTTTTCTCAATACACTCATTGTTCTTTTAGGAACTGAAGTAATATACATCATTACACATCGTTTTGAAAGCATTTGTTGCCTGCCTTGTTAATATAGATTCTTTAACGCAAAGATACAAATCGATTTGAATTTTAAACCTTAATCACAGTTAAGAAAGATTTCCAATGGGTGTGTTTTATTAAGACCTGTGATTAGTCATGCTGCTTGAATAGGTCCTTACGTACGTTATTCATACTCAACAAAATACAATTTCAGAAAGGGATAAGAACTGTAGAAACGAAGCTTACCCGTTGTACTGAAAAAGATCTTATAGTGTAATCAACGAGATGATTTTCTCCAAGATTCACGACCATCAAATCACCATAACTCTGCGGATCTCCACTCGGCCAATATTTTGCACATTTTGGCTAGAAAATAAAGATAAATATTGAAGTTAACCTTTTTACAATGTCATTAATGTACTTGTTGATTATGACAACTTAATGAAGTCTTCTGATTACCCACAAAAAACAAGGCATGGTCCATCATTGTCTCATAGTTGACGAAATGTAATTTCAATCGAAAAACTTTTGTAAAAAAAGACAGCATAGGCACACATTAGAACGGCAGCACGATCTATCGTTCACTCATAGTTATCGAAAGAGAATTATAGTCAGAAAATGTCCAATCATGACCCTCAAAAAAAGGACGGCTACAAAAGCAATATATTTCACAAATATTGATTATACCTTGTAACGATACTATCATGAAAAATAGAATCCCTACCTCTTTTCGTTCTTCCGTATTAGTAGCCATTATGACAGTCGATACATTCTGTTCCCACACCATTCTCCAAAAATCAATAATTGTGTTTTCTTTAGGACCTTGTGCCGCAATAAACTTTCCCTTGTGTTTGTATCCCTGTTAATTATTGACAAAAAATTCGCGATTTTTATTGTATTGGAAAACAAAAAGTATAATTTAACATATGGTTAGATTGGCAGGGATGCAAATAAGGATTCTTCCATGAGAGTACGCCATACCATTGTGATTTTTAACATGCGAGTATTTCAGGAATAAATCCTAAAAATTTTCATTTCACTACAACACTTACTATTCTAGATTTTCATCAAAAGTTTCAAAGGATTTTATGGACATGCAGATACTCTCATTTATAAAAAATTTGCTGTATACGAGAGTATTTGAAGACTCTCGTAAAGGTATTCATGCAAGTATGGACGAGAATAAGGCTTTCGTACTCTTGTGCTATTTGCAACCCCGATTGGTTATTCAAGAAATCTTTGCGATGGATTAACTGTCTGACCTATGTTCTGCACTTGATATAAAAAGAACGCAAGTGTGAACGGTGCCATGGGGATCTTAGGATAAAATATTGATCTTTTGCTGTTTAGTCTTTTTATCGACAAGCAGTGGCCAAAAATGATACAATATTTATACAAATAGACATTAAAATCAGCTGCCAATCTTAAAATCAGAGAAGTTTGCCATTACACGTTTCTCTAAGTATGGACCATTTATTGGTCAAGCCGACAAGTCAACCAGTAGTACACGTTCGACATAATAAAGTTAGTATGGACAGGGGACATGTTCCATTACTTGCTATAGACACGGCAGTTTTCATTGTCATCTTACTATCTGAATTGTCAAATAGATCGTATTGGAATTATGATAAAGATAGAACAGATCTTCTATCGTTACCGATCAAGATCTGTGTCAAGAAATCACAGCTATCAAAAGATTTTCTGTATGCAAAATATATCAGCTTCTATGAAATTTGCCATATTTTATGAAAATTTGCTGATGATTTGAAAACAGTTAACCGAGTACTACTTAACGAAAGGTATCGACAATTACTAAGCTTAAATTTTTACTTACATCAACGAACGATGCATTGATATAATCAGAGTCAACATCCATTCCTTGTTTCGGTAAAATAACCCTTGAATGATCAACTGAAAATTGACAAAAAAAACTAAATATACAACAAATTGAGCAAAAATGTGTCAGAAATTGACAATATCATATCTTTAATATTGTATAAAAATAGTGAACAACTATGAAGGTAAATTTTTGCAATTTCAAAACTTATAAAACATCCTTACTCAAGGAATGGGGAAAGTATATCAAGAAATTCTTTCTTTGAGTAGTTCCAATAGAGAAAATATTTCAATTACCATGTTTTGTTAAGCATGGGTCACTGATGAATCGTGTCGATGAGGCACGATCGATCTGTGGCTCATACTTGGCAAAATAAAATTCCTGATTAAGATGTGCTCAATACATTAATACAAAAAAATAATTCACATTAGATAAAGATAGAAGAAAAAAAAAACTTACAAGGTAATATATTGGTGTATCTGTTCTTGTCTTTATTTTTAGCTCTGCCACCCGCTTCACGCGATCCTGTGCCGTCAACAAGTGCCTGTAAAATATAAACGATATAAAATATTTATACACATATATTTGACATGAATAAGTAGTAGCGAGAGTGCGGAAGTGGTAAAAAAAGTTTCAAATGAAGAAGATCATAAAACGCGAAAGCATGTGGAATGACATAATCAAGTACTTTGCTCTTTATTTTTTTTACTCATACAAAAAACCTAGAATATTTGATAAAATTCTGTCATACTCGCAACCAAATCTAAAAAATTTTCATTTTCAGAGCAGCGCATTTTACAGAAACATTATCATTTTTTTGAATTTAACAACACAAAATTAGTATATATATATATATATATATATATATATATATACTAATAAAAATTAATAATATAAAATTAGTATATATATATATTTAATATATATATTTTTGATT
Organism: Styela plicata; assembly: GCA_963675895.2. Lineage (NCBI taxonomy): Eukaryota > Metazoa > Chordata > Ascidiacea > Stolidobranchia > Styelidae > Styela > Styela plicata. The sequence continues at coordinate 6,952,898 of OZ023144.1, read as the reverse complement.
TAAATTTGAGCTCCGAAATGACTGTATTTAATAACCCCTTAGTCGGGGGTATGGCCACATCTTGTTCGATACGCCACCAACGCATGTAAGAATAGAACCCAAAAGTACAGAAAAAACAGAAAAAGATCTTACATGATATTCTTCTCTAAATAATTTGTCATCATCAGCGTGTCTTCTATTATATTCCATTTCAAGCCGATCCATAGATATTGCTCCATATTTTTTAGTTCCAGTAGAATTACCATTGGGAATAAGAGGACCCATTTCATGATCGTATCTATTGTCCCTGTAACAAAATAATAGAAAAAATAAACTCGTTTTTGATAGCTCAAGAATACAGGAATTAATCAATCAAGAGCATTTCTAGTATTGTCTGATATCAATTTGGTATGGCTTCAACATTCCACTAATTTCCAAAAAATAGTCAAATATTCCTGATTGTGTATCAATATTTTCCAATAACAAAATAGTCACAAGATCTATTAGAAATATTTGGAAAAACAGTATGTTTGTAGCATATATTTTTTTTCAAATTCTTGATAGTGATTTAAGTGCGAGACCAAATCAAATTACGGTAAGATAGAATATGGGCAAGGCCGGCAACAAGAAAACATTTTTTTCCCATTTCCAAATAACATACAAACTACTCCAACTCCGTAAATCTTTTCATATATACACCCTTCATTTTGACACTTACATTTTAATAGAGGCAGCTCCATTATGATATTTTGATGTTTTCTTTGATTTTCGCTTCCACAACACAACCACAACTATCAACACTACAATAAGAATAATCACTGTGGCCACTACAGCAACTATGATGACCGGGAAGCCACCTTCTTGTTCACTAATATTTTTCTCGCTGTAGGTGACATCATTTTTATCTGATTTTACTGTAATGACGTCTTTATTGCCTGGTAGAACTGATATTGGCGCTGTGTGAAAAAGTACAATTTATAAATGATTTGCCACAACTTATATATTTGGTTGAATAAAAATTGGTGTACTAGATTGGTAAAATTACAGCTACTCCACAAAATCATAAAAAAAAAGAAAACGAAAATTGTCCATATTAGAAAAATAAAATTTACAAAAGTAATCACTTCTCAACAAAAAATTATGTTTTTCTCTTTGGATTGAAGTTCGCTTTAGCAAGGCCGGCAGCAAACCAACCAAAAGCCCTTTGAAATCATCCACCACTTCTTTGCTTCTCTTTAGTCACCTCTTAAAACACACAGGAAATATGTTAGAGTGATTCTAAAGCCTATACCTACAGGATGTAAAAAAACTTGAATTTAGACCACTGAAACTAAGTTCGCTTTTTATTGATCTATGGTGATGAGTTAAAGTTACTATAAAAGTTACAAACTTGTTATTTGTTCCGTTCCTCGTTCAGCCGCTTTTGTCCCTGAATCTTGATTTGTAGGAGGAGCCTGTGTCATAATTTCCATTGCTTCTGTTGTTTCCGCTTCAGTAGTAGTAGTCACAGTAGTGGTACTTGCTGTTGTAGTTGATACTGTGGTAGTGCTCTCAGTAGTCGACTTAGTTGTGGAAGCGGTCGTGCTTTTAGTAGTGGTTGGTGGAGTCGCAGGCAGTGTTTTATTAACTGATTCTGTAAGGAAGATAGAATAGGAGGTCTTTACTAATTTCTCCAAAGAGAATAAAAATTTATTTACAGCAATTTGTTTCCACAATATAAAACATCAGTAAGATTTTATTTTGTGATATTTAAAATAAATTACAAGTTAACAGCACAACAGGAATTAAAGAAAGAGCTTGAAAATACCTAAATTTTTTTTCCATGCATTTCAAAAAACTATTTGAACCAATTACAATATTGACTAGATAAGTAAAATATGTTGTTACTGTGATTTTTAACCTGAATTATATTACTAGCACTATCCAATAATTAAATAACATCGTAGTGTAACAAGTTGTATTAACGTCACTTTAAAAGCGTTTTTTCGAAACAATCCAACCAAATATTCCCTCTTATTCATCACAAAGTCATATAATTTGATTTTCCTGCTTTTAAAACTTTATACACGACTTTGCACCATTCCAGTCTCAATCTTATTATCATAGTTTTGACCAGACTGCCCACTACTCTGCTACTCAGACACCCATAGGAAATGGGTGAAACAAGAGAAAATTTATCAAATGGGTTACATTTCGAAATATACTCTTTACTACAAGATTAAAATGCTCTTTTTATTAAGTGTTCAGTAACAACCAAACTGTACAGAAAGTTTCCAAATGGTTTTAAAGCTTTTTGGTCACCCGAAGATAACGACATGAACGTTTCAGACACCCGCACAAATACAATACAAGATTCTGTCAGCTTAGTCCTGACTTCTCTAACTCACTACATCAAACTTTACAGAACCACCCGATTCAGAATTCACTAATTCGATACAATACAGCATCACAGCCCAACTCACAATATACAAGAAAAGACTCTTACAATTGAACTAAGCTTCAACGTTAATCCAGCTACATAATAATAGGATTACTACCCACAACCTTCAAAACAACACACTGAACTGACATTACAATAGGAATTTGATATGAACTCTTATGCCACGTTTTCTTTGTGTTGTTGTAGTTTAATGTCTTGCAACTTGTTGTTCAATTTCCTCATGTCAGAAATTCAGTAGCATTGCTAAATGTGGTCTATCTGTGCCTCGTACTTGTTTTAGTTTCGATTAGGAATTGTGTCAGACAAACAAAAATCGCTTTTCTTAATCACCAATAAAAGATAATACTAACAAGATATACATATTATCGAATCCATATTTCCAGTTATGTACAGAAAAAACACACAAGTATTCAGTCATTGTCTGCCATACATCAGAATTTGATAAATAAAAAATAATTCTTTGAGTAACAATTATTGAGGATTCATGCTAAAGCCAACAGCCAACCAAAGGCCATACATAAGGTTGTCCTTACCGTTTAGTTAAAACATTCGCAATTCCCTATAAATAGATTAATTACTAACTAAAGTTCTTATGTTTGACCACATTTTGCAACAAAGTCATGATGTACATCAAATTTTACAACATAAAATTTGGCATATATCATGATTTCACTGCAAAATGAATCTATCTGAGAACCATATGAAAAAACACAATTACTTTTAACCATATTTACAGACATCTTTATTCCATATCCATCAAAAACAATGTTTTAGAGCAAGACTGCTAACATGTTGATAACGTTACTGTATACAATATATCATTTCCACATGAAATGAGATTACATATTAAAAGCATATGGCGATGTTGGTCTTCAGGCCCTTAGGTCGAAGTGTGTTTACACAGAGACTTTACTATTAAACGAGATAAACATTTTGAATAATCGATGAGGTAATCAAGAAGGAAATTTGTGTCTGGATGTTTGCTTAATGTATAAGATTTATATCCTACATAGATTGCAAATAAAATTGGAAGTCAACCACAATAAAACTAATGAGAGACACATACCTATTAGTCTATCAAAAATATGAAAATTGTTCAATACTGTACTATAGTTATTAGGGCTGTCAATAATATTCGATTCGAACAATGAATTATTCAATTTGATTTCAGCAAGAATTCGAATGAAAAAAGGTGATTTCAAATTTTTTTCATAAACAAGTGTGAATTTTAACGTAAAGTGTGAGCTGATAAAAGATAGTCTTTGTTTGTTTATTATACGACTTCCAATTTGGTTGGGGAAAATTATTCGATTCGATTCTGAAACCTCAGGATATTCGATTTTTGCCACACCTGGTAGCTATATAACATTTCAATATAAACCACCTATATATAAAAATATCTATATCGTCAAAGGTATTCGAAAATAATGATATAGATAATATTGTAACCCTTAGGATAAGTGATATTTGACCATATTTTTGTCACTTTGCAGTAAAGTCATCATTTCTATCTAATTTTAAAACGCAAAACTCATTTCAGCGGCTAATTTTGCAATAGAGTAATAATTTATTTCAAATCTTACAATATAAAATTTGGCATCAATATATCATGATTTTACTGCAGAATGATATAATTTAAAAATAACTGGAATACAAAATTTATATACTTTTGATTATAATTCTAGGAATACTTGATTAATCGAAAAAGGAAATCCCCAAACATAGATAAATATGTTGAAAATATGTCTTCCTTTCCTGATTTCACAATATTATCACTGTACCAACTAAGCTAGCAAATGCATATGCATTATCAACAATAAAACTTCCCCAATTCTTGACATAAACCTACCGCTTACAAAACTTAATCTTTCAAAAATTTCATCAACATTGGTTGGATGACAAGTTATACCATTTATATTTCCGGTACTTATTACCCCTAAAACAACGACTGAAAGCCTTTTCCTGCCTCACTAAAACATCCACTAGCGAACTAAAACAACACAGATATTTTTAAAACTTAGACCATACATGGCCCATTCCCGATTTGAGCGACAAAGCTCAAATCAGGAATGGGTCATGTATGGTCTGGGCATTTAACACCCCAAAATAGGCCAGTCAAAATCCATTAAAGGGCCTAGTATTCCTAAATCATGTAAAAACACACACTAAATATTATCGGTCACGGCTGGCATAACGTACGCTATTTTAAATGCGTCATTCAACGAAGCCGACCCCGCGAGGCTATTTAATCTTAACTACTTTATTACGAATATTTTATGAGATCCGATAAAGTATACACATATTGAAATTAAGCGCCTGCCAATTGAGCTAAGTAAATTAATTCGACGGTACAAAAAAGGTAAACACATATGAACGAAATTCGCTTTTCCAACTTGATATAAGGCAGACGACGTGCGCGCTCGTTTCCCCAGACCGATCATGGAAGATTAACCCTACGGTAGCTTATGAGTACGGGGGTGTGATTTTTCTATAGGACATTACCGATTACTAACGAGCAAGGGGTTAAAAATCTCACACTTTTGAGAGATATGTTTATACAGCAGTGGGGTATAAAACCCTTATTAAATGGTGAAGATCACCGACACAGCGTGGAATAAAGCATTACATTACAATATGTTGGGAGTCATTTGACAAGTTTGGGACACATATGATAAAGCAAGTTGAAGCCGCGATACACCCATGGCTCATGTTTGGGAAATAATATTGCACATTAAAAGCACACATGTACAATCAATTTTGTCAAGCAAGAGTCGCAGATAGACCGCGCCTCCTCGGCGTGATACATAGGTTAACTAAAGATAATCGGAACTTTTTTGTAGGGATGTATGTATTTTGTGATCACGTCGCTTCAACAATTATTAACTTTCAAAATAGGAGAAAATGTTCATTCGAATGAATTGGAAATCGTAAAATGATTGCCCAATCTGTCATCGAACACAAAATGTTGTCATCGTAAACCCAACTAATATGACGTTAATATTGTACAATGAATAACGCAAAATTAGTGATGAACATAACGAAGCAGATTAATGGTGTTCTTGATAGTACATGTCATATACAAATTACACTTGGTTCTGAAGCAAATTATCTAAAGTCACATTAAATAAAAGAATACAAATATTATGATAATTATTATTATTATAAGAATAACAAAAATTCAGAATACTGACTATCGACCTCGCACGTGAGTGACCGTTAGATAATATGTTTTTGGACGAAGTCGGCTTTACTTTCGAATAAAAAAAAATCGGACAACTCGTAGGCCAGTGCTAAAAAAACGCAGATTATTGGTATAATTTTGGAATTCGATTTTTCACATTTGGAATTGTAATAAAAAAATCGGTATTTGGAACATAGTCGGCGCCTCGACTGCTTGCTAACAAATATCGCACATTTTCAAAAGTAACATTAGTGCTAGACTAGAAAGAAGCGACTGATTGGTGAATTCGTTTAAGAAATGACGTCTTCACTTAATTACCACTTATTAAAATTCCGCTTAGATTTTGAATTGAAGATTTGATTGGCGAACGTTTGATCATCGTGTCGCTCCTGCTTCAGCTATTCCATTTTGTCAAGCATGGGCATTGGTGGTAAGATCCAATAGTGAACCATGTTAGGAAAGAGGTATATCTAATGAAACCTCATAGCTTTGGTAAAACTGACTTTTATAGCTTTTGTTGAAAAAACGTTTGAGAGATGATAATCTTGTTTAAATCTGAAAATAGTTTACATTTTTCGTGAGGTAATCAAAATCCTGGCACAGCGCTTAAACCGGCGGAACTAGATGAATAATTGAAAGCACCATGGTAATGACATAGACGTAGATTTCCAGTGATCTGGAGACTCTGGAAAAAAACTGAAAAAAAAAACAAAAACGCGTAGACATATATACGAGTGATCTTTTAGTTTTTCGTCAATAAATCAGTGGGTACTTTCAACACTGGAAATGAGTCGTCTTGCATGAAAGGTGGTGTTTAATTTTCTTCGAAATTTTGAGCAGAGACCACAGGAGTCAGATTCATAACATGAATAAACGACGGATATACTTCTCCCCGATTTTGCAAAGGTGGTTCGTTATGTATGAGTCACTGATGGATTTCGCCGCGGAGGCGCGATCCGCCTTTTCCTATACTTGACAAAATAATATTTTTGATCATGCGCAAAGGCCTACGCGGAAACTAAGTATCGTTCTCTATAAATTTCATCTTGTGCCGGTTTTGAAAATTCCATAGTGTACTTTCTTTCATACCAAGCATTCTGCTCATATAATAAAGACAGTTGGATTAACGATCTACTTTGAGCCAAACATCCAATTTCTTTACACAAATTTCCGCAAAATTCCGCATATGCTACTGTATTCTAAATATAAAATAATATATTCTAAACCTGACTAAATCTTGTTGAGTACAGACAGGATGGCTTATGCTTCACAAAATGATTTGTCCCTTTGGGATGAACTGCTACCTATCCTCTATTCAAAAAATCCGTAATTGGAAAACTTATACAAAGCATATAGTTGCTACAACACGAAACAGCTGTACTGGTTAGACAACAATGTATATACACAGACGATTTTATCGTACAATATTTCTGACCGCTTAATCAAATTATCCTAGTGCCACGCATGTCTCACGGGTTCATAGATAGTAAAATCACTCGTTTCTAAACATTCCCCTCTAATCTAAGAAATCATGACAGCCACATTACAAACTACGTTTAAAATGCAAACATCGTTATTTCAATAAGTTATGTACTTCCCAGTGTAGGTAGACGTGTATGAAAAGCGCAGCGGGATACACTCGCCGCCAATTAAATAAGCCCCTGTTAAATCCTCGAATGTCATTTAACATTCAAATTATCTTCTGTTGAACGCAGTAAAAAGCCAGTTTCAAAATTAAGTTCCAGCAACTATGAGTCACTCATGGACGGCGCTCTGGTAAAGCAATCCATCAATGGTACGTACAGACCTACCCTTTCAGGATTCAAAGAAGCTCAGTAAAAAAAAACAGAAATTTTATATTGTTAAGTATGAACCACAAATGGCCCGCGCCTAAACGGCGCGATCCATTAGTGACTCATACATAACAAAATGTCCCGCTCAATTTTTTTGAACTGGGATATTCTTTGACATATGAACATATTTCACGAAAACAAAAAAACCTAGAGTAAAGTCTAATACCTACCAGAAAAATGAAAAGTATCATCATGCGACTTACCAAATACATTTGTCGTCTCTGTGTCTGGTATAGTACTGACGTAGTCCCAATATATTTCACCACTCATTTCGTTATTTTTTTTTACTATCTCAATTTAAAAGAAAAAGCAAATGTTGCAAAGCTAGGAAACCAAATAAAAACGATAAAATAGAAAATTCACAATCGTCGATGGAAATATTGTAATTGATTTCGAATATTCAAAATTCGAATCGAATGACCGTCCGTTAGTCTATATCATTATCGTATTTGATCCCAAATATCATCAAATATGAAATATAAATATATTAATTGTTACAAATAGGGATTTGGTCACCATTTTCTGAACCTGGTGAAGCTAGTTAATCGAAATTGAAAAATTATTTTTACTGTTACTCGCTTTTTCTTTTGTATTCGATTCCAAGGCAGAACTAGGCGCAATCAAAAACCTATCCAAGCAAGTTTTGAGCAGGAGACAGACGGCTTTCTTTGAAATTTAGAATTTATCGAAAACATCATTAAAATATAAATATAATAAAAGGATGACATTTGCTATAAACTCGTTTTATTCTTTTTGTTCCGAAATGGTAAATTTTTCCAACAAGAAACGCCACAATTTCAAATCACCGCGAAACACTAAATGGACTATGGAGTACGGCACACTTTAATGTTACTCTATATTATCCTGAACGCCGTGCGACCTTGGATTCGAGTCTTTAGATCCGTATTTTTCAATCCCTTCATCCATCAACTGCCAGGGCACAATCAACACCGTTAATATGTTTGAAAGTGAAACCAAATGTTACATTCGAACCTGTCGAATCCCTTTCATATATAACATATACAACCACCTATCACCTATTTATAAAACCCAGTTTAAAAACTTACACCTATCTTAATACTATACAAAAAACCTTGTTACCCAAATTTTCCGCAGTATCCCGCCAAAATCTGCAAACAAAAGGCCGACTTCTCAACTTTCATTTGACCGAGTCGGTAATGTGTCGTTATTATTATTGTCGTCAATTTGAAAGGCTCGAATAAAATGAGGTATTTCGCCAAGCATGGGTCACAGCTGGACCGCTCTTCGACAGAGCGGTCCATCTATGTCCCATGTTTGTCGGAACGAAGACAAAGTTTCAAGATTTTTATGTGTATGTAATTCTGTTTTTGTTTCTATTCACGTGGGACGAAGTTCCCTATATTTCACGACTCCCAATAATGAAACTTATCGATCGTTACTGGTAATCATACATAATGAAAAAAACTTGGCGAAATACTAACAATTTTAATGAAATTCTAAGTATTCAAACGGCAATGCTATTATCCGCGTCTTATCATCGACCAAATAGGTAAAAGATAAAATATTAAGTGTTGAGAAAGTGATTAGTTCTTTCATCATGACCAATAGATTTTTTATAAAAAGGTATAATGAATATTAAAATACGATTAAAATAGTTAGCTTTACTGAATTTACTTTAGTATAAATCATGGTTTCGTTAACCGTATGACAAAAGGTAATTTAGTTCCTTAAAAATTAACCCATTTATAACAAACAGGTAGTACATTAACATTCAAAAAATTGAGAAGGTAGAGAGTAAAAGGTCAAAATAGGAGAAATTCAATTTGACACCTGATTAACTTCTGTCTTAATTTAAATTGTCAAAGGACTATGTCGGATGTTACAAAAGAGTAAATTAAATCAGGCACACATAAAATGAATGGGTTGTAATTTGAAAAATAAAGGTATTGCAGAGCATGGTCCAAAGTTGTCTTCTTCAGTCCCCATGTCATGCCTTGTTTTAAACAAAAATTACTGTTTCCCTAGGTAAGGTTACGAATTATGTAGAATATTTGATACGAACGATTTGAACATGTTTAGAGGAACTGATACAGTGTTCTTGGACTTGGGTAGTGGAAATATCGCGTCATCAGGCATATGTCAGGGATGGTGATTTCTTAGTGCCTATTAAAACATTTCACATTTTGCTTTATCCTAACACTCAAAAAAAAAATGAAATCCAAATTTATGAACTAGTAAACATCATGGGTCCAATCAGAAATTTTGTCATGCACGATACATCGGTGACTCAAGCTTACAAAAGCACGTTTGTACAGAACTGACTGGGTATCCTTACTTTACCGGCTCCTTCAATTTAATGAAGCCTCCATATTATGAACACAATATATCTTCAAAGTGCTTTAAGTGGTATTGCGAGGAAAATTGAAAAAATATCACAAAAGCTGTAAGAGCTATCACCGTACATTGTTTATTTATCTCAATCAATCGACGTTTTACCATAGTGCGTAAAAGTTGATTCTATTCTGATAATAGGTAGGTTTCCGCTTACTACTTCACTACAAAAAGATTGTTTTGGCTATGATTTATTACAATTCACACTTAATATTGTGTGAGCAACACACGTTGGCTTAAAGAAGGACGATCTCAAACATGTAGATTATTTTAACTCTCTAGTTCCTAAATTCAATCCAAATATATCTGATAGCTAATGACAGTTTACTTCTAGTGCCAATAAGATCTGTCAAGAAAGTGCAAAAAGGAATAGAATTCTACTTTATAGCTTTACCCACCACAAAAATTCGAACAAAACATAATTATTTTATTAATTTTGTTTTTATAGAAGTTTGCTCTGAGCGAGGTCAAAGATAATGCATAAATGGAGCTAACTAACAGCCACTCAAATGTCAAAAAGCTACTATAAGATAAAGTGACAGCAACTTCATTTAAGCGGAAAACATCCTACACAGAACTAAACCACCATGGTATACTGCAGCGAGTGGTATCTGCCCTGGACAATGATAAACCTTCTACACTTTTTCGTTTCCTTTAGTCGCCTCTTATGGCATGCAGGAATAACATTAGAACTATTCTAAAGCTGTACCTAGTGTGGGTTACTTGATTAAATAAATAAAATTTCTGATAGAGACAAGCCTTTCAAAGTATCCTCATTACACTATGCTGAACTATACCTAAAACATCACACTAGAAGAATATATTTATTTTGGCATATTATAATCCGGGGGGGAGTTTTGGCCTGACCCTCTACTCCTTTTTCCTTCGTATGGAATGTTTTTTAGAGAAGTCAACAGGTGAGGTATCCAGCAAATCCATCACATCCCTCATGAAATTCGAACCTGCGATGACCAGAGATGCGTAGCTTAAGCGAAATCCTGAATCTTTCATCAATTAACCCAACCACACACCCTTAACATTGAAGCTTATTTAGAAAGCTTCTCAATAGGATGGACGCAAACCGCCACTTAACATATTGTAAAATAATACACAAATATTTCCAGACACTGACATGCATTTTCACAAAATGTTTTTTGTGCCATTTAATAATAAAAAGTCAAACTCACCACAAATTGGAAATCCAGCTGGGTTCCATCTTCTATTTGCCATGCACCTAACTTTGCTTGTGTCTGGTTTTCTTTTATAACCATCATCACATATAAACTGACATTCTGAATCGTACATGTTGTTTTTGACGCAAATTACTTGCCCGTTGTCAATCGATGGTATTTCCGGACATTTTGTTTCTGAATTTGAAAAATTTGAATGAAAATTTGTTTCATGTTTCAAGAATGTGATTTTAATTGCATACCATATCGCATAATCATGGCCATGGGACACAAAGAATCACATCCAGGATCAAAATTCATTCAGAAAATGACACTTTGTTTTTTGAACATGGTATTATAAACTAACACTCTTTTTATTTCTGACTGTCAAGTTGGTATACAGCATATATTAAGCCTAAATATTAATATAAGCAAAATATGAAAAAGGCAATTTGAGGTGTAGCATGTGATATTTACCGCTGCAGTCACGGAAAAACTCGCAATTTTATAGAATTCCCCCAAGGCCGCATGTTATGTTACTGGTATGTAATATATATTTATACATACATGTATATAGATTAAACAGAGATAACATAAAAATGATAGAATAGTCAGAAGAGCCAGTCAAGGGCATCATGCTATAAAGAAATATAGAACAGGTTTCACTGATTTGAAAATTTCGTTTTCCTTTATCATACAGCCTTAAGACAGTATGATAAAACTAAAGGAAATTATGATGCTCGGAACGTTTTTCAATTGAGGAAACATTTTTGCATAGCCATTTATTTTTTCATACCTTTACATCTCGGCTTTTTACTGCTCCACCTTGCTTCATTAGTGCAAACCACCTTTTTTGAACCAATCAATTCATAACCGTTATTACAAGAAAATTTACATGTGGATTTATAATCGTTAGCTCGATCACATTCTTTGGATCCATTGGGAATACCGCCATCATCTAATGGACAGGTGATTTCTGAATACAAAATGGTACTAATGATGTTACATGGTTATCACGTTGAAATTGCATGAAGGGCTGGGCAATTCGATTCGATGATTTGAATAGATTCGAAGCACAGATTATTCGAATCAATCACAATTTGCCAAATAAAGTTAAGTTTTCTATTTTAACGACAAAATGCAATCGATTTTGGTCAAATTTAACCAAAATCGATTGTATCTTGTCGTTAAAATGAAATTTATGCTCTTGGCACAGGGTGTAATTGAAACTACATCGTTTTTAAGTCTGTTTAAGCTGATATTTGTAATTTGTAACTGTGGAATTCTTAATTATCACAAAAGAGACAATAATAGTAAGAGTTAAAATGGCATATTTGGTATTTTTAAGGAATCAGCGATTCGATAAAGTTCGAAAAAATTATCCGAATCAGATTCGAATTCGGACAATTCTGCCCAACCCTAATTGCACGTAAGAGAGGTTGCCTATTCCTCTCCATCACTAAACCTCCAGGTTTAAGCCCATAAGATGACTAAACAGAAGCAAAGAAGTTGCAGAATGTTATTTTCCCAAAGAGTAGATATTGTTCTGGCGTAGTGGTTCAGTTCTGAAATTTTCCTCTCACGGTGCAATCCAGGTTCTACATTTGACATTTTCTTTGCTATATTGTAGTATTATCACATAAATATTATATCAAGCAATGTGTTGATTCCTTAAACCTATGGACTGATCAAGTCTCACTCTCGCTTACATCCAGACTAAACAAGATTATGATTAGACAATATCACATGTATCATCATCAAATCCAAATTTTCAACTAGTTAAAAATGTGAATTTGACGAAAGGTATTCCTCTTGATTTTAAAATTGAGAATGTTTTTGCTCAGGTTCAATATAACAATAAGACAACCCACTTTTACACACTGGTGGTTGCTCAATAGTCCATCCTGTGGTTCGACATGTTGATACTTTATCGCCCTCTAGTGAAAATCCGTCTTCACATGAGAAAGTACATTTCGAATTAAAATTATTGGCATCGGTACAATCCACTTCTCCATTGCTTGGATTGCTGTAACTTGGACTGCATGTTATTCCTGTAAAAAATACATTTTTAAATGCTGTTAAAAAACTTTACAATAAAGAGAGATAATAACAGTAATGATAATCTCAGTGTTAAAGATATAAAAATATTATTGCAAATGCCAATTCCTATATTCCAAAATAATCCGATACAAACACCACCAATAAGCAAACAGTGACACTTATTCTGAAACACGTTTTACATAGAATATCAGTTGGTAACATTTAATTAATATCTTTAATATTCTTGAAATATGGTAAAAGCACAATTCACGTTTTTTGCCACAAAACTGGGAAGAATGGGTATGGGTAGAATTCGACAATTCGGCACAGATACATATTCTATATGTGCTTTCTAGTAATGCACCTAAAATTGATTTCTTGGTTTCAGTATTTGACTCAATAAGTCAATGGTTCGAGTCCCGGCTCGCTTATCCATGCCCACCACTCAACCAAGGGTGTAATAACTTGACTAGGCTAAACCGAACAGGAAAAGATCATGTCTTTCCAACAATTTTAACCATGTCCGTCTATAAGTGGCCGCTGTTACAGACAATTTATTGTCTGCTGTTGCAGTATCATCTGTTCATCAAAAAGAGAGAATGATAGAGAAACAAACTCACTTGCACAATATGGTGCCGAGTTACTCCACGTAGAATTATGATAACATTGTATATTTGATAATCCAACTAATCCATAACCAACATCACATCTGTATTCACATCGAGAATTATAAAAATTTTTATCCGTACATTTCACTGTACCATGAGCCAGTGCTTCATCCATCGGGCACGAAATTTCTGAAAAAAAAATTTTATTACGAATACGGACATCAGGTATTCTAGTATTTTGATTATATTTGAATTTCTTACATTTTTTTGATATCTGGTAATATACAGATATATTTTGCAGTGAAATCATGATACATGTCAAATTTTGCGTTGCAAAATTTGGCATAAATCATGATTTTGCTACAAAAAGAACGAAACATGGTTGAAACACCAGAAATTTTCGTCCGTTTGCATACCGAATAGCAAATATCGATTAAACTCAACTATAAGGATAACCCTAATGTAGGAAAGTTATACATATTGTTCTATTTTCCCCTAAAAAGCTGGGTGACCGATTCACTATCAGAAATGTCGCATTGATCGAAAAATTGATTGAAAAAAGTTTTTCTCAATTATACAAAAATAGGTAAGCCCCAATCATAAATCCATTTAGCCAATTTTTTTTATGCAACGTAAAACTGTAATCAGAGCGCACAGTAATGAATGAGTCGGGTGTGATCGGTTAGTGGCCAATACTCCACAAAATATGTTGGACCGATTTAAATTTATCCAATGTTAACAACAAATACACATAAGTTAATATGAAATATGAATTTTACTCACTTTCGCAGACTGGAGATTTCTCACTCCAAGTTCTTGTTTCCATACATTTTGTTTGTTTTTCACCAACAAGATCAAATCCTTTGTCACAATCAAAAGTACAAACTGAATCGTAAAGCTTATCTTGAGTACAGGTGATGTTACCATGAGATGGTACATCTGGCAAGCGTGGACATTTAACACCTGAATGGAAGCAAAATTGATTTAATGATGGACACAACTTTGATATACCGTAGATGAAGTTCAGAACAATTCAAAAATTGCTGATAATTTTCCATATTTTGTTGATCTTGCAGCTAGGCCTGGGCAAAACCGAATCATTTAAAATTTGAATCTGATTTAAATAATTTTTTATAGTTTATAGTTACGAATTACAAATATTAGCACAAACAGACTTGAAAGTAATATATTTTAAATTTCACTCAATGCCCATGAGCAAAAATTTTCAGTTTTAACGATAAAATACAACCAATTTTGACCAAAATCAATAGCCTTTTGTCGTTAAAACTGAAAAATTCCTCTTTGTTTAGTAAGTTTTTGTTCCTACAACAGATCCACAATTGATTCGAATAATTTGAGCTTCGAATCTATTTGAATCACCAAAACAAATTGCCGCGCCTAAGCATCAAAATCCTAATTTACATATCATAATTTCATTCATATATTATATACATCATAAATAAAATCATAATTTTACAACGTAAAATTTGGCATACATCATGATATTCCTGCAAAACGATTAAATTTGAGAAAAAATCGAAAAACAAAGTTACTCATAATTAAAATTTCAGTAAACCTGAATATTCAAAGAAGGACATCCCAAACCCACATTGCTCATAATAACTATAATAATTCCAAGCACGCAGAACAATTTGCATAGCATTCTAAATTTAACTTCGGTCAAATTCAGTAGCCCGAAAATAAGCTGACGCATAATTCAGGTCATTGAATTGCAATAGGAGTTACATTTCAGAATATTAATAAATTATACATGGGAAAACTGACTGAAACGCTTTCCCTGTTGTTGCAGTTTATATAATTATGCACAGGCCATGAGTAAATATGCGCCGTAGTCCCGTCTAGCAAGGGCTCATTCTCAACCAAGAGCTCGATAGCAGAAAAGCAATAATAATAACAATGTAGAATAATATATGAAAAAGTCGTACAAAAGAATTTCTGAATAATTCAAGTATAATTTTACCTATGTCACCTATAGTTTTATCCAAACATAATTTTGCTAAGTTTGAGTTATTGAAGGATCGCGCCATGAAGGCTTGACCAAATAAAATTTCCGATTGGGTTATTTGTAATGATATGCTTTATCAAGCATAAAGCACAGACGGGCTGCTTTATGCTACATATATGATTTCTGATCGGCTCACACCCAATACACCCAAGCAAGCCCACACTCTTGTGAAAATTTTCAAGTCAAGTTTTATAACATTTCCATTCCTTCGTCGTCGTACAAACCCAAACCTTATTGGTCAAAAATGGCCTATAAAATCATGAAAATGAAAAGACCTTGAGTCAAATTTTTCAAGTAAACTTGCACTTAACTAATAACTAGATAACTTACTCTTGCAAATTGGGATTTCTGTGACGCTCCAACTTTCATCTGGTTGGCATTCGCTTGTTTTCGCACCGATGAGTTCGTAACCAGGATTGCATGAAAATGTACAAACGGGGCGTCCAATCGTATCGCAGTTGATCTGTCCATTAGATGGTCTTGCAAGTGGTGGAGTACAAGTTAGTTCTACAATGTAAAATCATAGAGTTAATGAAACTTAGTAGAATGAAAGAGTGGGGAGATGTTTTATCATTACCCAGAGCAGATACAACTTATCATTTGGCTTGAAATTTTTCTGCCAAGTGTTCTGTTGCTGGTTCTACATTTTGTTCTATGTAATTGTATGGTAATTGCGATTTTAATTTAAGGTGGTGCAATTGATCTCATGGTCACAGACAGCATGGCGTAGTGATACACATATACCATACAAATTGACAGGCAAATTTCCACTATTTGAACAACTTTAAGTGGTTGGGACAAGATGATTAATTTCATAGAATTTGCAAAAATAAATGCACAACTGGTGAAGTTAAAACGATGTATTACATCGTTTTAACTTAACCAGTTATGCGTTTGTTTTTTTAAATTATATTTGAGACAATAATCAATATACTTACTACTACAACTGGGCGCCTGTCTATCCCATCCTTTATCTGTGCATCTTGCTTCTGTAGCACCGAGTAGATTATAACCGTCTTTACATTGAAATTTACAAGTTGAATTGAAATATTTCATATCACTACAAGTCAGTATTCCTTGATATATGCTGATATTTCTGCATTGCGTACCTAGAATTATATAATTATGATTAAAAATCGGTGCAGATGCCCTAAAAGGTAAGAACAGCTCCCAAATTCTATGAACAATATTTCAATACTCTTTCGAGCTTATCATTGTATCCAATCTGGGAAGAATGACAAATTGCAGTATAAATACATCCAGATTAATTACAAATGTCATTCAAAATCAATTTCAAATTCCAAATTCAAATATCCAAAATGTTCCAAATGTCAAATATCATTCGTTTGCTATTGATATGAAAATAAAATTTAGGCTCAAGACGGTAAAATAATACAAACGATATGATTTTAAAAATTCAAAAAGAGTTCAGAATGAGCGAGTCTTTTAGAGAAAATTCAAGGGAAGGCATTAGCAAATTGCGTAGAGGTACACATTCGTGTAATGCGTAGTAACATTTTCTGTACGATCAAATATTTTTGATACTAACGTTTACAAGTTGGGGGAGTGCTACTCCACGAACCGTCAAGTAGACAAGTCACTGATGCAGTTTGTGCACCACCCACCATCTCAAAGCCTGCATCGCAGTACAGAACACATTTTGAATTGTACACATTGTATTTCAAACAAATTACTTTTCCATTTCGCATTTCTGTCAATGCCGGGCAAGTAACCTCTGTAAAAAGATGTAAAGGTATGTCTAAGTCAATATTGTGTTGATACACTAGGATCGGGCCTGATATGACTAATCTTTCTTCTGTGCGAAAAACACAGGTTTAAATCTAGTAAGGGACATTGGTAACTAGCAATTGCGTTGCGGGATGACATATAAGGTTCACCAGTTCAGAGTAGTTTGGCTGACGATTCGTAATCTGGATTTTTTTTCGTAGAGCATAAACCACAAAGGCGCAAACCATCAGCTCAATGAAAGTCAGTTAGGGGGAAAAAAACTTTAAAACCTCAATCCTGTATTGAACTCAGGCAATGTCAGATCAGATATAATGAGGCTATTTATTTTAGGGGTAATCTATAAAATACTAAACCAGACACTCGAAACTAAAAAAATAAACGATTTGCTATGACTTACGTTCACAAATTGGAGGTGGATTATCCCAGTTTCCTTTTTCATTACACTGTGTTGTGTCAAATCCTTTCAATTTGTACCCGATCGAGCAAGTGAATTTACATACCGAACCAAATAACTCATCATCTGAACATGTAACTGCTCCATTCATCGGGTTGCTTTGTCTACTGCACATGATTTCTGAAATAAAGTAGATGGCATAGGTATAGTTAAGAATGGTATTTGAGGTATAAACAATTAAGGAGATGAATGAAAAATACTTGTGATCAAATATACAGTTTTTGTGCTTGTATAAAAAAAAAGTTGGGGATTATAGGATTTTGTTTAATATGGATAAGACGAATGGTGTGATACAACTGCAATGCATAACAAAGAAATCACCGACTGGGACGTATATTTTATTTGGATCTAAAAAGTGACCATCGAAATGTTGCTATCAATCAAACATCCACACAACACATCTGCTTAAAGTGACATAATATTGATTTTTCTTCAGAAACTTCCTATTTCACAGCAGCGTCGATGGTTTTGAAGCTTTTTGAAATTGTTACTCCGAAAGATATATTTGATTCTTTCAGAGGGTGATTGATCGAGAAATAGTATTATTAGGTCAATCTTTTCATGATCGAATATGCAACATTCCACCAGGATGACAGGATATTTTTTTCTTCAATCTTTCTTGTTTTTATAATCGGATGAACAAAAAAGCTTTAAAACCATCAACACTGCTATTTCATAGCAGTATTGATGATTTTGAACCTTTTTGCTAGAGTTTTATTACTACCAGACAAACAAAAAAGAGGTATATCATTCAGCATTTGTTGAATTTTCTCCTGATGAAACCTATTTTCTTCGAGTGTGTGAGTAGCAGAATATCTGATATTCTACCAGTCTGCATTCCACATCCTGTCTCGTTCAGCTTCAGCCTATACCTTTAATTATCCACCATGGTGGTATTTCAACACGTCGCTAGCATTTCGTCCCAGCAACGTGTTTGCGACAAATCTTATTAAAATTTTTAACAAGGAGATTGTCACACTTTCCCAAGACTCCCATATCATAAATATAAACAAATAAAAAACGAACTGATATGAATTTGAATTGGACATTTAAAAGAAAAAGTTATAGTGCTTTTGCAAGAATGACAAATAATTTGGATATTTTTATATATAACAGGTTTCCGCAGAAAATCTGTAGCCAGATATTTTTTGTAGAATCTGTAAGTCATGGTTGGAGAGTTCCGGAGGGTGCAAAATCGGTATCCATACTGGTATCGGAAAATTTTCATCACCGATACCGCCAATACCGGATATGTCTTTTTACAACGGAGCATACGAATATGCTTTATTTATGTGATAATAAGTGGAAAGGCAGCTGTTTTATTACGCAACAATGAAGCTCTTTAGGATTTTCTATTTGCAAAGACTTGTTTAGTCTGGATCTATCATGACCTTGTACTCAACAGCTTTGAAAAATGATTAAAAAGGGACCTGCCCCGCATGAACGATTTTATTTACACTTTGGGTTTTATTAAATAAAACCCATTAATCAATAACAATATTTTTGACTAATCATGCTCTTTTTGATGTAGAAAAAAGGTGGTAGGTGTCCCGTTAATTGTGCAACCACAAACATTTGTACAGTCTATTTGCACACAATCTTTGAACACATGTATGCTTGAACGCAGCATCAATGCAGTATATTTTCATCCATAAAATATTGCACTCAAATGGATGCAAAAGTACAAGGGTACAAACGTACAGGGGCCCACACATACATGGGTGCCAATATACCAAAGGCATAAGTGTGTGGATACAGAAGGCCTTTAACATATTTAATAGAGTACTTGGTATTGGCGGTATCGGAATATAAATTACGAAGGTGGTATTGGTATCAGTGAAAATTTTGGTATCTACCTATCTCCACTCTTTGGAACGAATCCCCCTGACCTTGGTTCTGTACCGGATAGGGTATATTCGGACAGGGTTAGTGTTGTTGGAAAGAATGGGTCTATTCGGTTCAGCTTAGTGTACCCAAGTTATAACAATCTGATTTAAGTGGTGAGCATGGATTAACGAGCCAGACTCGTGGGATTCTAACCTGGAATCTTCAACCTGCAATGCCAACATGATAACCACTAGGCCATTGTGTCTACAATTAACTCTGAATGCAATAAAAAATCAATTTGGATAACATCGCCAAACCAGCAATGAACATAAAAATGATAAACCGGTTCTTACGGCACTGCTCGATCCACAAAAATGTGAGATAATTAAAAAACGTAACAAAGAAAAACTAAATCCTCAGCCTTACTGATATGTATTTCATTTATCCTATTTGTTTCATAATGCACATTGTACAATGTTTAAATTTGACGTCGCTGACCAAACAAACGATGATACCGGCACATCGCACAACATTATCTGCCCACTTCACGCCTGCCTCACTTGTTCTTCAAGAGTGTCGTATGTTTTGTAAAATCATGTTTCAGTCAAGTATGCCCCATTGATGGATCGTGCTTTGGCAGTACGATCCATCATTGAACCATACTTGACTAAACAGGTTTTGGATATTTTACTTGTTTTTAATAAAATTTCTGTCACAGTATTTTGGTTATTATAAGTACAACTTGAACTTAAGTACCAGTCAAAGCGAGATACAGTTGGAATTTGAAAATCCGGTTCAGGATATTATTGTTAATATTCTAAAATTGAGAAATGAATTAAAAATAATGTGGGTTAAGCTGTTAAAAAGGATCATGCTTTTCAAAAAAATATTTTACTTTCTGTGAATGATCCTTTTCTATATAATATCATAGAAGATGGACAATCGAGAATGACAACACCCACCGTTAAACGTAGCATGAAATACAGTTTTCATGAACTGTAATATGTGGTCTAACAAGAAAACTATTTACAAATATGAGAAGAACAACACAAATATATTATTACAAATATTCAAAAAGCTACTTAGAATATAATAAGAATGTTTCAATAAAAAACATCTTACGAGTGCATTTTGGAGCTCCAACATCCCAGCCATCATCTGTACATGTTAGAGATTCTTGTCCTTCAATTTTAAAACCTCGATCACACGAGAAAGAACATTTTGATCCGTAGAAGTTTTCATCATTGCAAATCTTCTGGCCATTGCCAGGGTTTGCTAAGACATTACAAGTCTTTCCTGGAAATGAAGAACAAAACCAATCAGAAAAAATTGCTCAAACCAGGCATGTTTGGTATATACCTATCAGACATCTGTTGTTAAGTATGGGTCACTGATGGACCGCTTCGATGAGACGCAATCTATCTGGCCTATGCGAGAGAAAAAAACCATAGCAGTATTGCTTATTTTTTCACTTTTTCAAAGTAATTAGCCTGGAAGAAGTACTAGAAGTAATGGTAATGTCTAAAAGGAACCAACCAGACCATTTATATAGCTGAGAATTATTTCAAAACATAGTAACACCCACTACATGAAGTACTGAACCACTATATTAAAGTGCAGCGTGTGGTATCTGCCCTGGGTGATGGTAAAACGATCTACCACTTCTTACAGCATACAGGCAAAATGTTATGTAAATGTAGTTCTAAAGCTAGCACCCAAAGGGCATTAATCTCAATTTCAATATTATCACTGCATTAAGACACTAAAAAACATTCAAAACTTCATAAAGATTGATAATTAATTGAAGAAGATGTTAAGTAAACGTTTCGCTGATAGCAACTATCATATGTCTGGATCCACAGAATATGAAGTGCAATATATTAGTTCAGATGGAATAAATAGGAGATTACAAAGGAAATAAGAAAAAGGAACCTCTCATTCTTAAAATGACTATTTTTAAATTCCATCATGACTTCATCATGACTTTATAAGCCTTTTGTGAGATTCTAGAGACCCATTATTTTGCAAATTTGCCTATATGGATCTATATAAAAAATTCATTACGATAATATTTCAATTATTAATATTATATCATACTTTCACAAGTTGGAGGTTCACTTCCCCATTTCTTCTCAGCAGTGCACACAGCACTTGCACTTCCAACCATCGTATACCCGATGTCGCACGTAAATTTACAAACAGATTGAAAATTGACTCCGGCTGAACATGATACCGCACCATTCTTGTTTGCACCAATTGGTGGACATTGGATTTCTAAACAAACATATGAATGGAAATTATTTATAAATTTCATATATTTAATGCTTATGAAATAATAATCAAAAAGTATCAGTTCCTTTTAATAAACTGTATTTTAAATACACTTACTACGGAACAGACTGGCAGAATGCCAGCTACTCTGCTACTCTGACACCCGAAGAAAAATTGATTCCATAAGAAGAAAATTTATCGTGTGAGCAAAATTTTACAAAGTATCTTTTGCTAGAAGATTAAAATGCGTCCAGTGCCTGTTGGCTACCAAACTTTAAAAAAGATTTGAAATCATCAATACTGCTATGAAATAGCAGTGTTGATGATTTCAAAGCTTTTTTTGTACATTGGAAGAAATTGATTTGACCATTTTGGACACCCGAAGAAAACCAAGATACCACCCTGCTATGAAACATACTATGAAATGCAATAAATTTTATCCCAATATTTCAAATCGTCTTCATTTTTCACAAAAAAAATATATAATCTCAGTTTCATCCAACAACGCTTACTTTGACAGACAGGTCTTGTCTCATCCCATTCTTCATCAAGTTGACATATTCTAATCGCAGGTCCCAGTAATTCGAACCCCTGCATGCAAGTATATGTACATTTTGATCCGTAATATACACTGTTGGTGCAATTTACTGTTCCGTCTTTTAGACTTTCCTTCTCTAAATCTGGATCGCAGATGATTCCTGAAAAGATTTAGTCAAAATTACTTTCATTATCATAAAATATATATTTTTAGGAGGAAAACAGGAATGAAGAGAACAAGAATAAAATATACCAGACAGGGTATGACTTGGCATTCGCTTGTTGAAAAGGGAGAAATTTAATTGAAAAAGAAAATGAAGGCATAATTTTTATCGGCTATAACATCGAATTATATATTTATTTTTGTTCTTACTTCGTTCGTTTCTTTCGTTTGCTATCTAAATAAAGAATAATTTGAAAAAAAAAGTAAAAAAAGGCTATACACAATCCCTTTGATTGCATAAAATTTATCATGGCTTGCCCCAAACCCTTTCATTGCTATCATCTTTGCAGTTGCAGCAAGAAAAACATTGTAAAAGTAATAAATGAAAAAATATGTGGAAATGATGATGTCAATAGCTCAAGGCAAAAGTTTGTGTATGTTGTTTGTTTGCGGTGACATCATGTTTTTGCAATGTCAGATTAGGACTAGTGCATGACGTTATGCTATGGTGAAGTTTTTTTTAACAAAACTGATCTATATAAATGGTCAATTTATCTTCAAGTAATTCTCAGTCAGTGAATTCACATTGTATTAGGCAGACATAAAAATTCCCACAAGATTATGCGTTCCTAGAATCTCGGAAAACTCTTATAAAACCAAAGGATTCATAATCATAAAAACTGTTATTTCATAGCAGTGTTGATGATTAAGAATTCTTTCGTTCATGAAATACAATAATCAGCTTGAAGTGGGATAACATCAATTATTTCTTTCTTGAGCAAATTTTCGTGATAGGACAGTAGCTGACATTCTGTTAGTCCCGAATGAGTACACCTTGACATTGCACTCCATGATTGACCTGCCCGGCCGCAATAATTGATTCAGCACAGTCTCTTTACAATTTCAATTTCATTTCAAAAGTTTTTCTAAAATGAGTGATACATCAGTCGCAAATTCATAAATTTTCGTCATATCATGCTGCGGACTGCGATTTCCGGGATCATAATATATCGCACAAAATCAAAATTGCATTCTTGTGGTTGATATGGAAATATCAACAATACATAAGAAATGAACGCACACTTTTATTAAATTATTATCAGCCATCGCAATCTGTTATTGATAATGATGCATTTGGTAAAAATTGCGTGATATTAAATTATTGTCAAGAATCGGAATTGGTCACTGATAACAGTGACTGTTGTAAAAAATTCAATTCTGAAGAAACCAATGTGACTTTTAAAGGAGTGATATGTAATTTTACTGTCTTATCTCACATTATTAAACGAGAAGCGTACCTATCGCCTAAGGCTTGTAATAAGTAACAATCCAGGCGGAAAATACAGTCTGACATAGCGATACGTTATGCAAACAACCTATGTTTAATTTTGAACGGGAAAAGTGAACGCCTCAACTCAGTCGAGTAACAAATGCGTTATGACCTGATATTTTTGACCGGATTTTTGTTTTGTGTAGCATTTTAGGTTCTTGAAGGTTATTATAGAACAGTGTTCCCATTGGAAAAAATGTCCATAAATTATTAAATCGGTCTATAAGTACACCTATAAATCGAACATGGAACAGTAATAAATTAAGCTTGCAAGCTTGATTCATTACTACTCCATGTTTGATAAATCATAAATAGAAGTAAACATAAACAAAAAGTGAACGTTGAGGTTTAATTGTTTAGTGGGCAGTGTCCACTTCAAGATATAAGATTTTTTTGTTTACATTTTTCTGGAATCGTTAATAAAAATACCTTCACATTATAGATTCTATATTCGGTCCGAAGTACTATATTGAATAGTTCAATAAATTTGTGTCTAATAACCAAAAGTATTTTTTCTACTCTTGTAAGATAAAGCAAAATTGATTTATGACAATTTGTTCATGTTATTAATATTTGGCAAACATTTAGAAAATTTTTTGAGAGTTGTAATATTTACAATACGTTCCTATTTTGTGATAAGATCTTCAATTTGGTTGTGAAATGATTCAAAAACATATTGAGAGAATCCAACGCACTTCATAATCTTAGCATACTATGCTGTTGACTTCAATGGTCATAGTTCGATAATCATCTTAATCACTTGCGACTCATTTCAGCAAAAATAGTGCTAATAACAAAACCTAATATTGGAAGCTCATATCCAAAAACTTTTTATGTAAAGATCAAGAATTATTCTGAATGTCAAACATTTAAAGGCTATAAAGTTACAATATAATACCAAAATTCTCTGTTGAAGTATATAAAAAAATGTATATCTCTTGCCCTATCTACAAGTGCTTTCTGGTGTAGAGACAAATGAGTGACTATGAAAAAAAATTACGAGCCAGTGTTCTAAAATTTGGTGTTATATGATTCAGGTACATTCTTTGAGGATAACCCACAGTTCTAGTTCCAAAGTTTATATAGTATACACCCACACAAAGATGAATAAAGTATCAGATATGGCAAATATTCAACTTTTTCTGGAGTATCATAAATATTATTCTGTTACGCATGAATCACGAAAAGACCACACCTTGGCAGAACAATCCATCAGAAGGCCAAGCTTATACCATGTTTCCCTAAAAATTCCTGAATGTGTTTAAATTTATCAATGAAATTATGATTTCATCACCAGTTCAACTCCACACACGAAGCTTGCCAGACAATGAGTCAACAATGAACTTACTGTCTCGGTCATGGTCAAAGCTCGTCTCACTCCAATACCGTACCGAAAAGTTTGTGTACAATTACGTCATCAAAAAATCTGACAATAAAAATATACATTAACCATTCGAAAAACGTTTTTCGGGTCCCCCTAAATCAGGGACACACACAGCAACTAAATTTTAAAAAGGGAGGTCTTATTAAAAAAAATCGATTTAAGAAATCTTGTTTCTCGAAGGGAGACTTTATTCTACATTGAGAATAGAATAATATCCATTCGGGAAATGTCTCGAATCATAATGTCCGGTCTTTACAAGTCACAATCAGGTTATAACAGATAGTTACCTCAGTTAATTTTATTGGTAGTTAATTATTTCCAACAAACTATTTTTTCAATTTTACAAACATGAAACTAAATGTGCACACTTCATGTAATACATCTAAAGTGTTCATTTGCAATTTTTGTCAAATCTTTTCAAATTTCAAGTAGGCTCTTGTCAAAAAACCTCACAAAAACCATTACTGGTAATGTACAAAGTGTACCGGTAACCATTGATTTATTGTTGAAATTACTTAAAACTAAATTTTGGAATATAATGTGGTTGATTAATCATCCAAGACCCTCAATTTCAAATGCATTTTTCTGTACTATTACCGTACTATATATGTTAGCAAATTATTTAAACCTGATCATGAGTCACCAGCGCAACCATAGGTGGTTCAGGATAGATTCAACGACATATTACGACAGCTAGCTGGTTATAATCCCGCTAAATACAGTACGTAGGTTGGAAAAAGTATCATTAGAAGTCGAACGTTGGCGATTACATCATTCTTCAAGCATTAAAAGGGCGATTGGATCACTGAACATCATTTTCGTAGAATTTGTTTCAAAATTACCGCTACAGGTACCATGACTTACTGTTTCAAAATATGTGTGATCTCAGTGGATACTACTAAACCACCTCAATCAAGAGTATTCCACTCAAAATAAGTGGACGAGAATAGATTTAGGGCAGCGCTTTACATGCCTCTAAAACGTGTCTTCGGCTTATATTACATTATGTTACAAAATTTTTTTTTCATCGATACCAAGAGAATATATGAAAGAATTCTACCTATCGGTCACAGAACCAATACCAAAATATCTGAAATATTAAAATATTATAATTCTATTTACCTGGACTATTTCAAACTAAATTTTCTTGCATCATTTTGCCCCTACTACAAGATCATATTATTTGATCAAAAATGAGTCACAGATGGACCATGCCTGAGCGGCACGATCCATCAGCGTCACATATTTGCTGAAAAATACTATGAAGAAAATTAGGATTGGGTAATAATACCAAAAATTCTTTTGTACACCAGGAATTACATTTACTTGATGACTCATTGTTCTGGAGTGTACTAAAACCACAACTTGGGGTCAACTACGGACTATAATTCTAGTCAAAAAAAGATGACTAAACATGTTTTGTTAAGTGTTCGTTATGGTTGGATCGAGTCACTGATGCACGATCCATCTGTGGCTCATGCATGACAAGATTTCTGATTGGGGTAGCTTACATAATATTTGATCATAAATTTAAACAAGTTTTCTTGTATCAATAATAAAAATACTTTTCGCTAGCTAGCTAATTTCCAATGTCTCCACAAAGATTTTACTCAAGATCATTTCATTTGTATTGCATCAAAATTGGGGATTTGCAGTCCTGTGTACCATTAGTAGAAGAGAATCTTGTTTCATGACAGCATAGTCCATGGAACACTAACATTGCACATCTGACACAGAGTTATTGAGAGTTTGAAGCTATGAGTCAATTTACTGAACAAGAGAGAATTGAAATATCGAAAAGTCCGTACTTATGGTTTAGATTAGGTGGTATAAACAGAATTATTGATTATTGATCAAATTTTGCCCATTTTTAACAAAGTCTTAATTTATGTTGAATTTTACTATATACCCAATACCTCTATCATGATTTCACAACAAAATGAATCAATTTAAGAATAATATGAAATGAGAAATTAATTACTTTTAACCATATTTCTAAAATACCAGGCCATTCGGATAATTCGGACATCCTCAGTTGAAAGTATAACAGTTTATATTTTCCCACTCTGTGCCAGACAACCAAAACAGTATTATACTGTAATACAAATAGGCTTTAATTGGCTTGTGGGACCTTCATAATTTTACATTCACATTTGACCTCACAAAGCGTTATATTTTATTATAAACACAGAACGACTATTATTCAGCAAGTGTCCAGAAACATGCGCCCTGTGTTATATTGAAACTGAAAACCCTTTCCGACACGTGAACAATTTTTGTATGTTATTATAACCTCCTTACAAGGAAGCACTCTACGTCTGGAGCGTGTGTTTGACCATTCCTGTCCCACCCATTTTCTACAATACTACGAGCACAATGCGGCCTATTGTACTTTTTCGATTGTGGCCACAAATACTTGTTCTTTCATTGTAGTAGGATACTGAGTCTTTAATAAAGAAAAATCCTTTTCCAAAGATGAGCCATTGATGGATCGCACCTTAGCGGTGCGATCCATCAATAGCTCATACTTGTAAAAGCATATTTCTGTACAACAGTTTATTCAATATGTTGGAAATGGATCCATTTTTTTACCAAATGAGATTATTACTGATAAGTTTAATTACGATATAAATAGTATCTTAATTTGAATCCATTCAAGTACCATGTATGTCATTGTTGAACTGTTTATATTATGATGCAATTTTTACAATGTAGATCAATAAATCTTACTTTTTAGAAAATATTGGTTCTAAATTTGCGGATTTGGTGGAATTCGAATTAAACTTTTCAATTCAAAGAAGAATAGGTTAATGAGAAGCCTAATTAAATATAACTTTATTATTTCTTGAAATTTTATATAATTCTAAATACACTTTTTAACATAGTTCCACAATATGACACAGTATAATCATTCAATATAATGACCGTTATTATTTTAGTGTTCAGTTAAGTACCGGTAATTCAATTTGTGATTTGAATGAAAAATAAAATGATGCACAAGTGACCCCATTGAAAACTTTATGAATAGCAAACAAATGTTTGGGAGGAAGAATTCAATGCTGGTTCAAGATTGCTAGCAAAAAAATGCACCTATGTCTATGTCCGTGAGAAACTCTGCTTAAAGTATTTATAATAAAGAGAAATCGTGATTCATACAATAACATACAATTTTTGTATGTTATTATAACCTCCTTACAAGGAAGCACTCTACGTCTGGAGCGTGTGTTTGACCATTCCTGTCCCACCCATTTTCTACAATACTACGAGCACAATGCGGCCTATTGTACTTTTTCGATTGTGGCCACAAATACTTGTTCTTTCATTGTAGTAGGATACTGAGTCTTTAATAAAGAAAAATCCTTTTCCAAAGATGAGCCATTGATGGATCGCACCTTAGCGGTGCGATCCATCAATAGCTCATACTTGTAAAAGCATATTTCTGTACAACAGTTTATTCAATATGTTGGAAATGGATCCATTTTTTTACCAAATGAGATTATTACTGATAAGTTTAATTACGATATAAATAGTATCTTAATTTGAATCCATTCAAGTACCATGTATGTCATTGTTGAACTGTTTATATTATGATGCAATTTTTACAATGTAGATCAATAAATCTTACTTTTTAGAAAATATTGGTTCTAAATTTGCGGATTTGGTGGAATTCGAATTAAACTTTTCAATTCAAAGAAGAATAGGTTAATGAGAAGCCTAATTAAATATAACTTTATTATTTCTTGAAATTTTATATAATTCTAAATACACTTTTTAACATAGTTCCACAATATGACACAGTATAATCATTCAATATAATGACCGTTATTATTTTAGTGTTCAGTTAAGTACCGGTAATTCAATTTGTGATTTGAATGAAAAATAAAATGATGCACAAGTGACCCCATTGAAAACTTTATGAATAGCAAACAAATGTTTGGGAGGAAGAATTCAATGCTGGTTCAAGATTGCTAGCAAAAAAATGCACCTATGTCTATGTCCGTGAGAAACTCTGCTTAAAGTATTTATAATAAAGAGAAATCGTGATTCATTATAACTAAACATTGTCATTCACCCCGAAATTCCAATTTCATAACAAAAATCCAAAAATTACATGTTATTTCAGAAAGAAACCAAATTTGATTGTTATTTACGAGTCATGCCTACAATACAGATATCAGTTTTACATGCTTGGACAATCTCACATTTCCTGTATTTTATCCTCAACTAAGTAAGATTTGCCTAAATTCAACATATTATGCATCATGGGTTTTACCATGGATGACCACACTCAGTATTGAAAATAAAAATTCTTGCTGCAGAAGGAAAAGCAGAAGGATGTTATAATAAGAAAAATATGAGAAAACCAAATAGGCATAAAAATTTTTCAAGAGCCTAAAAACGGATGAAATTTCACACCGCAACATCGTGAAAAGTCTGTAAAAATATTTGTGATTTATTTATAGTTGAACTATTTTTTTTTTTTAAATTGGGCTTAAATTACCAAAATCCAGCAATCTTACTCGACGCTGGGTAAAGTTGGATAATGTGCTAATGAAGCTTACAATAAACTTTCGTGGAATAAGACAATGTCAGTCTGTTTCAACTAGCACATATCGACAATTTTTAAATCAGAATAAGTATGAGTATGAGCCCATTAAAAAGAAAGTATGTAGGGAACATCAATCTCTCAGACTTTTATAAATTAAAAAAATGAGCAAAATTAAAAACCCACTTTTAATCTATTATTCAAAAACCCTCAAAACCTCACCAAACACAATGGTACACCGGAATCAATTCAATCAAATTTAGAGGACAAAAATCACGTTAATTTGTCATTTTCTAAAACTTGGAGGTTTTTGTTACTCTTAGTTCGCTACGGGTGAGTGAAGACAGGTGAGGGTGATCTAGTGATTCAAGACCCCCTCGGAATCTTATTTTTTGTTCTCATTAATCGTTAAGTTAAAGGGTTGCCGCAAGCGCAAACCAAGCATGCAATTTACAAAATTGAGAACAAGCGCTTTGTTATTTGGATCCTTGATCTAGCATGATTTGTTGATAAAACACACTCAAAGAGTGTGGTTTATTAACAGATCATGCCAGATTTGAGTAGGAAAATTTTTCAACCGGATGCATTCATTTGTTGACATAAGACTAGAACAAATTCCACTTTGAGCCTCCTTTGTTTGAAGTGGGCGCATCATTAGGAAACAGGATAAATGGGATGAAATCGACAACCACAAAGTATGCCGCAGACTCAAAACATAAATATTTCTATTACTAGATCTACCTAGTCATAATGTGCATCAGTACACAGGTTATTTCAAACCAAAGACACCTACGCCTCCTTCAGCTACGCGTGTCACAGATAGAAAAGTTTTGTCTGAACATCTTAAAATGTTAAGTGTGAGTTACTGATGGATCGCGCTTCATCAGTGACTCTGTCTCAATAATACAAAATTCTTGATTGGGGTTATAGTATTATGTCAACGAGATATTTGGTTAATAAGCAACAAATTAATCCAATTGTATTTGATGATAGTGCATGTAAATGTACATTGTACACAAAAGTGGGTATTGCTGGCATCATCGTTTTTCATGTGATGATATGCTGGCATATAACATAAAATGCCTCTATACCAAAGAACGTTAAATTCAAAAATAATATACAGTGTGACTTGAGAAAACATAACTACAAGGTATCCATTTTGATTTGTCAAATCGTCGCAACGCATTGCTCTTTCCGTTGGTACATTGCACATTCGATATTCGATTTGCTTTGGAAATCCCTGTTCAGCACAGCCTTGTTTATCACAATACACACGAACTGATGATTTTTACCAACAAAATACAAAAGGAAATATCTATCCATAAATGAATATATCTTACTTTCGCAAGTTGGTTCTTTATTACTCCACTTGCTATCTTCAGTGCACATGAGTTGTTTTGAGCCAACCAGTGCATATCCAGCATCACACTTGAATATGCAAGATGAATCGAGATTGTTTTTATTCGAACAAGTCACTGAACCATGATCAATGCCATTTACCGCTGGATTGCAGATGATCTCTAAAAAATCAACATAATTTATTACCGTAATTTAATATACAATTCATATCCATTATAGTAGACAGTGTTATTCTTATACCCAGTTTAGTTTACAATGGAATTCAAAATTCAGTATACCGGTATATATAAATAGAATGTTTTATCACTTCAAATAAATGGATTTGTTGATATTAATTAGACTAAATTTCACCAATTTTGCAGCACTTATAGAATATTAGCTGATGGTACATTTTGAAGTACCGCAGCTCTTGGGCAAGTTAATGTCCCTAAGTTTATTCCATTTTGGCATTTATCCAAGTCTTGCTTCACTCCTCGCAAATATCAATGAGGAAAAAAATATCACTTTTTGTCAAGTCAACGCCACACCAGTAATTACATTCATGTGTAAAGCGTGATAGCAATTACCAAATTTTCAAAGATTTGGTCAAATAAACTTGTAATGTGTTCAACAGTATATTAAGTGTATGAAGCGGTAGGCAATTTTTTTTTCAAGTAACATAATGAAAAATATAATATACACAGTCAAAATATTCCTACTAGGATGATGGAATGTTGTAGCGAACTGTATAACATCCATGTATTGCAACATATTTTATTCAGAAAGTGTGCCGAGTAAATAAACTTGCATAACTATACAAACATATATGACAAGTATAGTGCAAAATTAAAGGCCACTGCAAACACAAGGTGAACATGATGTAGTGATCGGTGGTGTTTCTCTGGCATAAGATTAGAGATATTGTTATGTGAATAGACCCGGCACATTAAAATTAGACTGCAAAACATCGTCAAATATCAGCATTTTTACATAGGTATCTAAAATGTTGAGACATTGTTCTATTTACAGGTACAGAATATTATTGAATTTAAATACCATTCAAACAATCTAACATCAGATATGATATCTTACATAGGTACACAATAATATACAATATTTTTTTTTCAAAATACACAAAGTAGCATTGCTTCAAAAGAGGGGATTGAAAATGCAGAAAAGTTTTGGAATTTGATTATAGTATAACTATATAATTATGTAGTATTCAATCGAAACATTGGAATTATATTTGTTTGTTTTATGGCAAAAAATTTCACAAATTAAATAGGAAAATTCATGTTTTCGTTGGGATTTTTAAACAGTTTCCACAATGCAACAGGAATAATGTTTAGATGGTTCAAATTGTTTTTCCTAAAATTGTTGAAAGGATATTTTTTATCTTTCATAACTCTACTTAATTGAAAAAGTATTTAAAAATTTTTTTTCTGAATGTATTTGAAATAGTAAAATATTTGGTTTCAGACATTCCTAATGCCATCGATACGTCTACATGGTACAGGAACAGTAAGGTACCAGTATTGTGCTCTTTTGTTGTCAATTCACTATAACAAAAACACAAAAAGTTGATTTATTGTGCGGTGAGCAATGAATACAACATAGTCATTGAGTTGGCATGATAAGCATGACGAGCGATTCAATCAAATATCTGTAATGCATGGGCCTGAAATAGGGCATGTCTTCGTGTGTGTTTTCATCCAAGGTGGATACATGAGTTGTCATTATTTTAAACAAAAATTTAACTGTCAAAACATGACCCAGAGAAAATAAACAATCAAGAATGAACAATATCATATTTGAATTTGGTATTATTGTTAGAACACAATAACGCACCTAAAAATCTGACCGAAAAAAATATTAAAAAATCGACAACGGTTTTCTATTTTTTCAGACCAGACTTAGCCGAGTCGTTTTGATACAGTACAGTTTCAATAATTTAATGATATTTTGAATGAAAATCAGATGATTTCGTAACATTGTCAAAATTTGTTTCAATTTTTTTGGGATTCGGCATATCACAATATTTCTGTTACATAGACAAGAAACTCGCCTAAACAACAGCACTGCAGGACAGTAGTAGAATGCATGTACTGCAACTTGCATGAACTTGAAATAACAATTCAGATACATTCGTTAAAATACATCATTTTGCTCTGAACCCCAAATTACGCTTGAATGAATAAACAATTGATAACTCCAAACACCAAAACTGGCAGTTGTATGAAACAGAAGGGAAGCTAATAGCCAGAATAAACATGTTCTAATTCTATTTTGAAAAGCTTCTCTTGGGCATAGTGGCAGCCACACTGATATATTATATTGCCACATGCCAAATCACTTTCACCAAATTGATACCGGATAAAAATCATTGCTAACGAAAATTATAAAAACTAATTGGATATAGATAGATCCCATGTGTCAACAAAAATCATGCAGAAAATTGAAATCACAAAAACTGATTAAAAAAGCTAAAACACAATGAGTCAACCTCACTTAAATACCAAAAATTTTAAGTGGACAAAAATCAATGCGACTGAGCAAATTGATAATTTGGTATGACCTATAGAAATAATTTCTATTTAAATGGGAGCGACAATTTTAGCGCAACTAGCATACTAAATTGAGAAAGGCCACAATGATAACAAATAAAAATATTACTCTCGCATGTTGGTGTTTCCTCAGTGAAGAGACCATCATCTGTACATTCCGATGGGTTTTCAATATCTGCTGGTAATCTGAATCCATAGTCACAAGCAAACATACATTTCGATGAGACATGTTGCCCTAGACTGCAACTCATTGATCCATTTCCAGGAGGTAAAAGTGGAGGCTCACAAGGAAAATCTGGATAATAATAAAATTGCTTGTTCATATTTAGAAATTTAATTTTGTTCCATATTCAGTTGCATCTGAGCCGCAATCCATCAGTGACCCATATTTTACAAATAAGTCACAGCAAATTTTTTTACGATTTATACTGAAAATCTTTTAAATTTAATGTAAGTTTAAAAATAACAGATAATGATGATTTTTGAAGACAAGATGGTATCTGAGGTCATTTGGAATAATATCATATTCAAACGAATATCCTTTTACAATGTCGAATTTTCATTTATATGACATTTCAGTTTGCGGCAATTGTCACATCCCGCCTCATACTCACTTCGCATATTTTTCAAGCTCGTTGTTCCTTCTCTGACTTTAGCCAGCCATTTACTTTCACTTCCACGAGACGAATCAAGAATGGCAGAATTTCCTTGCTTTTTCATATATTTGTAAACGCCGTATTGTTGCAAAAGAGAAGTTCTGTCTAAATATTTCCATTTGTGCGTTTTCTTACCCAACTCGCAATTTTCTAGGACGATGGTATTGTTTGAAACGGCAAGACATTGCTGCGTCTTTATATTTTTTAATGTGTATTTTGCAACCCATACCCACAACTGTGAGGAATCTGAGAAATCGCAATTGTTCACCATGGTAACGGATGATGTTAATCCCCCGGATGATGAAGGAACAGCTTTCAAACATCCTCCACTACTACTGGATGATGTGATTTGGAACTCCGGACCTGAATAAAGATGAGATCATTTTAGTTTGCTATTAACTAACCTTAGAACTAGAAAAATTAAATGGTGCGATTCATCTATAGCTCATACTTGACAAAATTTTAAAAATACTTATGATTAAACGTTGTCAAGTATGAGCCACAGATGAATTACGCCATAAAGATGCAATACATCTGTAATAACAAGATTTCTGATTCGTAGTTTGATTCACATTTAGTATTATTTCACATGTTTTATATTCGCACTTTTTATCATCGTTTTAGCAAAAAGTACTGTAATAGACAAAAACATTATACAAAATACAAATATGTTATATAATACATTTATATGGCATTTGGGAATAGAGTCAAGCAAAGTTTCAGTTAGCAAAATTACCAAAATTTATTTAGACTAAAAATTAAAAAAGGAAAATTTTTTTTAAGGGTGAAAGCTGCAAAAATGAATGAAAATCGGACTTGGTCAGAAATTCGCAATTTGAATGTATTGTTAGCATCTAATCAGCATTGACATACACCACTGAATCATGAAAGTAAATGACTGGGATGTGCAAATTTGGTTAAACATTAAATTAATAATGCCCCAGTTTTTTAGTACTATAGCCAAGTTTCCTTTTACTGAATGTCAAAGAATATGTACAGTTTTGTGTATCATATCAAGACAATACAATTTGTCATCACACTTGATGAAAAGTATAAAAAGCACAAAGCTTCAATTTTGATACCCTAAACACAGGTGCGTGCAGTTTTAGTCCATTGGGAAATTGTCCGAAAGATATGGTTTAATAAGCATGAATCTATAACAGATTGCACGAATCGGGCATGATTCATCGATGGAATATGGTTAATGATTGAGAATAAGTACTTTCCCCATGAGAGGAAGGCATAGTTTAGTACTATGGTATCATACTCAACAAGCACCACGGTACAAAAAATTTCGTCTATTGGCCTGCTGTGTTTGGATATCACGTTACAACCGATGACAAAAACCATCTCGAATTTAATATAATAGGTAGGGAATGGTGTATGATCTGTACTGAAACAATTATTTTTGTTCAGTCATGGGCAGCAGATGGACCATGACACGTTGGTGTGGTCCATCTACGGCCTATGCTCAACAATAATATGATTCAACAGTATTTTTCGGATTATCTCCACATCACAACGTTAAAACGTAGCACGCACCTTCGTTCAAATGATTAGGGTTTATTTCCTTACATTGAAAGAGCAAATGGAAGGTTTTCTGGGTGGGCTATTTAATAACCGTTCAAAACTGCGGTAACTCCAGTTGGCAGGATCGTCATGAATGCAAACTAAGCTGAATTATTTTTCAATCTATATTTAGCAAAACCGAACGAAAGTATTTTTATTTAACCTTAACGTATTTTCTTTTCATGGTCAATCTGGCATGCAAGAGCGCCAAAAATTCGCCAGAAGAAGAAATCTCGCTAGTTTTTAATCAGACTATAATTGTGCCTCGGATTAGAATTTTACTTAAGCGAATTATGTTTCTGTTGTACATCTGCAGCATATTATGCACTCTTTTTCTAAAGAGCCTTTTGGCCAATGTACAAATCTCGTGCAAGAACTTCAAAGCTTACCGAATCAAAGTAAGAAACATTAGGACCTTCCGAAGTAGATTTGTATCCAAACCGATACAAATCTTTATTTCTGAAATTTCACATCCCTAGTTCTGGAAAATTTTGCGATTTCCTATCCATGATATCAAACAGCAGTTGGAACGTTTTCGTTTTGCCAAGCATGTTTAACTCACGGGTAGCACCTCTGAGGTACTGTCCATCTGCGAATCATGCTTGGCAAATCAACATTATAAATCCAAAAAGAGATATCCTCGATAAAACACATCAAGAAAGTACGCTTTTTACGATCATGCGCAATAAAAACCGTGAAATTTCCAATTCTGCTTTTAATATGTTGCGGAGAAAAAAACAGCTGTAATCTCGTCAAACAAAATGATCAAAATATTTGCGAGACGTCGTAAAATGGCAATAAACATATCCTAGATTTCTGGAAGCTTTTAACTTTCAAATAATTTAAAAATAAGAATAGAAAAGACACAACTTTTGTCCCGAACATACCGGATTTAAGAGGGACTTATCGAGAAATTTTAATTGTCAAACAATGAGTTAATGAGATAGACCGCGCATTCTATTAATGGTTCATACTTCACAAAGAATATGTTTTGACTTTTTCAAACGGCCAAGATCGAAAAAACTTAAAGGAGTATCATACACAATCTCCAATAATGCTCTATCAGGCATGGGACCAATAAAGTTCCATCAGGAAAGGGACAGATTTCGAATCACACTGCAGAGGAAAATGATATGACTTGAATTCAGAAATGATATATTTAAATAAAAAATTCGGTGGGTATGATAAAGCGTGGATTAATGGCACTGAATGAAATGGCATCGAGAACTCGTTTAAGAAAGTAAAGTTTATGTAAATGTTGTCAACAAACATTACCCTGAACAGAAATATCAACTTGTCAAGAAATACGGCACATAATTTATTTGTTCAATTTTTCTTTAAATGAGATTCAATTGCAGGTAAAATAATTCCTCACTTGGCAATGGGTTGACACATGTTGAAATTAACATATAATCCTAAATACCTAC
The DNA here is from genome assembly GCA_963675895.2 of Styela plicata. Lineage (NCBI taxonomy): Eukaryota > Metazoa > Chordata > Ascidiacea > Stolidobranchia > Styelidae > Styela > Styela plicata. The sequence goes on along the minus strand of OZ023144.1, from coordinate 6,915,414 downwards.
GTTTAAAATGCTTTAGCCGAAAGGCGTTAACGTGTATTTATAAGGAAGGACTATTTAACACGTACGTCTTTTCACGGACTACAAAGAGCGTAGTTCGATTGGTCAACAGAAATTCTGGGGCATTAAATGAGCGCACTCGCTACTTGAAAATGCGTAAATCTAAAACTACCCTTAAAGAATAAACTACGAACGATGTCGTAAGAAATATAATATAAAAACAATGACGTCAAATTAGGAGAAGATACTTCACTATGTAATACATTTAAAATCAAGTCATGATCCATACAAAAAATTTATGCCGAAAGATGTTTTGTCAAGTAGGCGGTCCATCTGTGCGCGAGGCGCGGTCCATCTGTGGCACGTTCTGGATAAAATAAGATTTTTGGTTGGGAGTAGGCGTAATTCCCTAGAATTTCAGTTACGTATGTGACATTGGTGGTGCGGTCAATCAGTGTGACTCATATTCAAGAAAATCAAATTCTGATTTCTTGATATACAGAGGTATATCAAAGAAAAATCACGATCACGGCATATAATAGCAGAGCTACACGTACAAAAAGTGATAAAAATGCATGCTAAGGGTCTAGTCCAAAAGAGCACTAATCACGAGGACTTTATTCTAGATCAAAGCAACTACGATAAAAAGGAATGATATTTTATGATAACATCATTCGCAAAGCCAAATACAATACGATAAATTGAACTATAAATGACGCCTGTCCCGACCAAATACTTTTTATGATTATAAATTTCATATGGCCAAGTGTGACCAGTAATGAACTAGGGCGCAATCCAATATTCAATTTCAAATATAAAAAAGTTCTAGCAAACCAAATTTAGGAATATACTTTATATAATTAGTAAAGATCGATCGATTGAAAAAACATTAAATTGTAACATTCCCAAAGCTTAATCTCAGGAGGAAATATCATTACGGTTTTCAAAGCAAATGTAACTTGAGACATACAAAATTAGAAAACTTAAACCATAGCAAAAGTGACCAATTTTCGACTAGACATTTAGTACAGATTACATTACTTCTAGACATGTTTGTGATTTCACATCGAATTTGTCTCTAAATGTACATTTCCAAAGTTTTTATTTTAGCCCGATAAAGCGCAACGCAAATGTGAAATCCATATTAAGAACCTCATACAAATCAAACCAATCAGATTGAACATAAAGCGAAAAGAGTAATATTTACCAAGCCACCCTTTTTATCAGTCTATATTTGCTTTAACAATGATGTGAAAACCTTTCTCAGTATGACCCGGGGATGGACCATGGATGAAATATATATGCCGCGCCTTGTCAACTACCTACATGTTACATAAACAACGTGTACGGATTTCACTACCCAAAGGCAGACCATTTGGGACTCATGCTTGACAAAACAAAACTCCGGAAAACGGGTTGGAAACATTTGAAGGAATAGGGCATACTAGGCCATCCTTGGGCCTGCGATGGCGCCAGACCTAATTATGACCAAAACGGCGGCGCCGGAAATCAAGCTACATTGGAATTTGAGAAGAATGCGACAAGCATCTCCGTAACGTGACGGTAGCCTTTTCAAGTGGAATCGCGCTTGCTTGTAATTTGAAATGTTCACAATGCCGTAATCGTTGTTCGCGAGCAATTTTTAGAAGTTTTGTCGAGCATGATGGACCGCGCCTCGGCCCGTCAGGTGCTCATGCTCATGCTTGGCAAAATATAACCCAGCAAAAAAAGTTGGCGATAGATTGATCATGAAGACGAACGTCGTCGACTTTGCGGAATGTAGCTAAGCGGAACTAATACTTCGCTAAATACTAAATAGTAAAAAAAGAGTTTGCGCGAAATCCCTAAGAGATTGTATGAGGTTTGCCTAAATTATGCCTTACAACTCATTACGTACCTCTAAAAAGTGAGATTCAATGTCTGTTCAATAAGATATTCGAAGTTTAAAAAGTGTAGTAATGTATAAATAAAATTTTTGAACACCCAGTTAGTTATGTTAGTTTGTAAACTACGTTTCATGATAGTGTGCAATCTGCGTTTTAATTTCGCATATATACTATATTGAAATAACGGGTGCGATCGAGCACAATTAAATTAATTTGCAGCCAAAAGACCGGGATAAGAAACTCACGCAAATACTCGCATCCCCACGTTACTTATGATGTGTGATTATAACTTTAAAATACTTCAAAATCAAAAACAATTTTTATTGTTGACAAATAAGAATGTCGGTCATTTTCGTTATTCCAATTCGAACAAAATATGATAATTGAAAAATTGCCAAAAACACATTTCGAACGAATAACTTTGGATCTTGCCATTCCGGCCAGAAGAAAAATAGTTGGTATTATAAGTATGGGTCACTGACGGATGGCGTCGTCAGGGCGCGCTCCATATGTGACCCATGCTAAACAAAATAGAACTTGTAACAGTTACAGGATTACATCATACAAAAACTTTCAAAATAAAGCATTAAAAAATGCCAGTCTCCGCATACCGTTTCGGTCGATCTCCAGAGATTGGACGTGAGATCTAACGGCAAATTCTATATCAGTGAATCACAATGAATATAACAGATCATCACTACCAACTAGCAAACGCCATAATTACTAAGCATAACGTAACCGACAATGATAACTTGAAGTGCGTGTATCCGTGAATTAAGGTGGGGAGAATTAACTTGGCGGCGAACGGAATAACTAACTAATGTTGGTAATTTTACACATCACAGATAACTATAAGTAACCAAAGTCGAGGAGCTTTTTATTTTGATATCGAATCTAATTTTTGTATCTCTTTTTTTCGAATAAATGAACAAAAACGACACAGATTAAATCAATCTAAAAAGTCGCAAATTGATAAATCTAAATCCATATTTCTCAAAAACAGCAATTCCTATGTGCTCATTTGCTACTCTTGTAACGGAATTTACAATGCCAATTATGATATAATTGGCACATTTTGCCATCAAAAGACATTGAACGCCACATTATTCAATGGACTGTCTCTCAACTTGGGCCAAATGCTTGTGTCTATGGCGTTTATTTCAGTGTCGTATAGCAAGCTTTGTACTAATGCATTCAGGAATAATAAAGGTTTATAGACGATCTAATATTTGGCCAATCATAAAGCACAGATGGATCGCGCCTCAGAGGAGCAGTTCATCTGTGGCTATTACTTGAAAAATATTCGCTACATTCTGATTAGTAGCCACAAACCAGACTTATCAAATATTTGACCATGTTAATCGCTCGATTTGTGATTCGCAAATGATAATTATTCCATTCGACTCCTCCACCCATTCGACATCAAAACTTTACATCTTCGTAAATATGTTTAATTTTCAAAGTAATTGAAAAACATCTGAACATACTCTGTCTGTTATTATAAGATTTTAATTCCAATATCCGATTCGGAAAAATTATATGATTCGATTGTGGAATCATTAAATATATATATATGTATATATTTTTAGCAAAGACTGCAAGAGACAGATCATACTTAAGTCTCCTGGAACCACTAAAATACAAAGAGCAGTGACATCAAATCCAGGGGTCGGAACTAACGAATCTCCATCCCTGACAGATGTCTATTGATTCTGGTTTTTTGAAGCCATACTGACCAATACGAGCAGGGAATATACCGATTTTGGTCACCCCTATTCACGAACCGAGTAGAGCAGCCCAGAGAGTATCAAAAACATGAAAATGACGATCGGACAGAAACGAGGTGCTCCTCAATTGCCATTTGTTGTATGGTTGGAAAACGCGGGTTGACAAGACAATCTAAAAACTAATACCCTGGGTTTATCGCATTCCTTTGTTGTTTAAAATCGATTTTCTAGCAATGCAAATCTGTCAATTACATTTATCTTTTGTGATACGAGGTCGTTCAGTAAAAAATACCCTTTAAAATTATACTTATTGTTAAGTCATTGATAATGCAATATGCACCCTGACTAATTAATGGGACATTTGCTCGCCATTATAATTCCCAAACAGATGATTATACATGCAAACGAGTCCCGAAGGGCAAAATAATAAATTGTTGTTCAGTCAGTCACACATGGTACCGATGACTGAATGAATGGAGAGAAAATAAATCACCTAAATTTTCGTTCAACCCCGTAAGAAAATATATTTTGTTACGTATTCCAAGCGGAAAACATTCTAAACGATACTGCTTTGGTAAAATGCAGTGAGTGGTATCCGCCCTGGGCGATGGTAAAACCATCTACCACTTCTTTTTCGAAAGTAGCATTCCTATTTGTAGCAGTAACAAAATTCGATGAACTTGATTCAGCTATAATTCCAGTCTGTCAAAACTAAAATTTTCGTAAGATGATATAATTATGATGATCGTTAAGTCCTGTGTTTCTATCCTACAGCAATAATAATGGGTAAACAAAGAGTTTGGGCTCCGTCATTTTTATGCTTATTATGACTCAGAGTCAAATGTTGGTAATGAATCATAACTAATACAACTCAACAGGCCATACATTGACTGATGACAAATCGAACGGGCCATGCTTATCCGTAGGTAACGTTACGAAAAAACAATAACGTGGGTGTATAATTCCATGTTGTTGCACAGTTCTGTGTATAAATATGTTTTCGAACAAAAACGTCGGGACTGAGAATATATAATTAAGGCGCGGATCATCAGAGACCCATATTTGATATAATTTGTTTCTGCCTTTCTTTAACTGAGAAGTGGGAACCTATATTAAAATACACAAGTAAAATATTTTAAAGTGTCATGTTGATTTTCAAGAAAATTCTTACACGGAAAAAATTCAAATATTATCGAAACTCCTTATCCAATTCTACATTGAGATTACCGCAAATATAAGTAAACAAACACTTGAATAGAATAATAAACGAAGACGGTTGTATTTCCGAAAGAAAACAATTATATTAGAAAGAAATAGTTTTGATATAACGGGGTGGAGTTGGACACGCACCGTTGCAATATAGAAACCTTGGAACAGAGGAAAAGGCGTCAATTTAAGAGACCATCCCATTTAGTACACAGCGCCATCCTAACTAACCCTACCAAATTGGCAATGGATGTAAAAGAAACTCTGATTGGATTGGGCTATCAGAAATTGATAACTAATCTAGCAACTGAATTAAGCCTATAAAACAGAATTGACAACTATTTAATCGCATTATTAGGAAAATCCATATTCTTTCTTAGAAATTGTTTTTCATGGTTTGCTTCCAATTTGTTGAAATTAATAAACACTAGGCCTAAACAACACTTCTTTCAAATTTAAAATGTTTAATATTGCAGTGACCAACTGACTGATTTTCCCTCATGTAAAAGATTCGCGCTGGATTTCCACTGGCAACGATACAACCCAACACCGACACCGATCAAAATTCATAAACTCATAAAATTCACAAATGTCTGCATTATATCATTGCAAGCGAAAAATCCAAGGCGCAAGTCTATCCAAAATACTCTATTCGTGATATTCGAATGATACATTATGCGATTCGATTTTTCCAACAATTCAAGATCAACAAAATAATTGTTTACTTGTTTTCAAAAATGAGTGTGAATTTTAAGTTAATGAAAATTTTTTATTCATCATATGCCTTCAGACTCGAATATTCGATTTGATTCGGGAGAATTATTCGATTCGAACCTGAAACTTTAAGATATTTGATGTTGGCCACCCCTACATGGCACGCGTCCATAAACTAGATAATACTATACAATGTCGCAGAAGGGAAATATGTCCCTTGGGATAAACACAATCGACTTATGGGATTTCTTATTGTGGGGACTATCCGAGAAGGGCGGCAGCTGATCGCGCCAAATGCCCGCTTCCGCGAAAACAATGAGTATCGCGTAACAGGTCTTAAGTACGATTTAATGTTAAGAAAAAATCCCTTTGATATTCCATTAAAATGGTCGCAAATTGGTTCATATTGAGTTCTAAAATACCAAGCATAAGCCACTAATGGATCGCGTCTACGCATAGTTATTACTCGCACATTGCTGTTATTGCTGTTATTCAAATATGACCCACTGATGGACCGCGCCTCGGCAGTAACTCATACTTGACAAAACGTAATGAACGTTTGAAATAGGTATTTTGACTGGGGAAGTATAATGTTCAATAGTTTGAATGGCAGCGACGATCAATAATACTGGAAATACTGGAACTGCTATTAAAAGCAATGAAAAACACGGGGTATTGGATGATGACTGTCAAACTGACAGACGGAAACATTGAAAGACTTCCATAGAAGTTTGTATGAGGCTCAAGCACCGCCTTTTTCAAATAATTTCATCAAATCGAAAGCTGGTTCAGAAAAATCTGACGCCATAAGGACTATTAAATCCAAAATCTTCGTTTTTAATTATGGGTGATCAAAATCGAATATATATATATATAGAGAGAGAATCTTATAATTTTTAAAAATCGAATCGAATAATGGTACCGAAATCACAGTGTTATAACAAACAACGATGTGTTTTCAAAAATGCATAATACATCAAAAATTACACATACAAATTACATTGATTTCAATCCAGCTCACAGTAGTGTAAATTGAAAGCATGCGTTATCGAAGAAAGTCAGTCAGTATCGATCAATAACGTCTTAAAATCTTATTCGGAAACGATCCATTCGCAAGGTGTTAAGTTGAGGATAGTCAGAATAAACTCGTCAAAGCCAGGTGTATATAAATAATGCATTAATATACATCCGCACGCAAAAAGAAAGTGCAAATGTACAGGTTTCAATGTGACGTATTGCAGAAGCGCTTAAATAAAAGAAAAGCATTCTAACGCAGAAATTGATCAGTGTGTATTCAGTCTTGTTTAAAAAATCTCAATCACAGTTAAAAAAAAACGTGGAAATTGTGAAGTATATGCCCATCCATGTCTTATTTATGGCGAGATTAATTTTTCTATTGTTTCAGAAGTTACCCATCAAGAAATAATATCGACAAAACTTCGTTTGTTAAGTATGAGCCACTGATCGCGTCGCTGAGGCTCGTCCTTCTGTCCCTCATCTGCTCATTCTGCTCGACAAATTGGGTAAAAACAGAAACGTCTTTTCTACCAACTCCGATGAGAAACGAATAATCGAAAAATATGCACCGGATGTCAAATCAATGCCAATGTCAAGGCGGCATTGAATCATCATCGCACTTCTATCAAATTTTCTAATTTTAGTATTCACGAATTCGATTCGGATATTTTATTTTAATTTTACAAATTCAACCAATCGCCATGATCATAAATTATTAGTATAATTTACTTTAGTACCTAACGCAATAAAGTCAAATGATAATTTCCTGAAACAGTCGCACTAATCTGATACACAATTAGAGTATTGTTTCCTAATAGCCAGTCTTCGGCATAAATTAATGGTTTTATAATTTTTAAAACCATTAGTGACATTAGAAGCGGCATTCTTTCGGTTTTATGTGCTTTGACAAATTCTTCTTCACAGATATTGAATTGCAATTGAAAAGTTACGATTTTACATCATGTAACCAACCAATTAAGTCATACTATGGAAAGAATACGTTTATTGGGGTTCAATGTTAATAATTTGGTTATCACTTTCCTAGTCTATCTTCCATGCCCGCCACACACTTTAGTGATGCGATCAAACAGTGACCAATCCTGCCAGAAAAAGTTTGAGCACCGGTGAGCATGCTTTGTTAAGTATGAGTCACTGATGGAGCGCGCCAGTGAGGCACGGTTCATCTGTGGCTCATACTTGACAAAATACATTTTTTCATCAAGAATGTTTTGCATAGCGTATTTCAACCAAAAAAGCCTCATCGCCTTGCTATGTGATATCCTCGCAATACCACAAATTTTTTTAAAGGAAATAGCGGGATAGAAATAATTTTAATTACCAGTCTAGACCTAGATCAGGCAATTACCTAGATCAGGCAATTCACAGTTGGTCGCGGCTAGAACACTTAATGAACTTGCGTGAAAAGTGCGAGTGTGAAGTGGCGGGAACCCCACAGAGCGTGAATATTTGATATGGAAGTATTTCGAAATGGTAAGAGTGGCAAACGGTCTGAAAAGGGCGACATGGCGATCAACACGAAAGTTTCGTGGTAGGACACGATCAGTGATTGACCCATACTTGCTTTAACATAATATGATAAAACGAATTAAACAAACAAGGACCATCGAAACTATTAAACGTAATAGTGTATTGTAAACTTGTACGCCTATTTTCTGTCCATGGTTTGGTTATGGAAATTACATTGCGTTGCATTTTAGGCAATGATTGATTAAACAAGGAGACATATGAAATATCTAACGTGTATCAAACACTCTTGAGCATTAATACTATTTGCAAACAGAAAAAAAATGAGGAAACATGTTTTGTTAAGTGTGAGTTACTGATAGAATGTGCCGTCTTAGGCGCTATCAATACGTGGAATGTGTTTGACAAAATAAATATTCTGATTCGGTTTTTACAAACGGATTAAACACGGAAGCAAAATCCATAGAGGAGTAAGTAATTCATCACATGCTAAATTGAATTCCATGTAATGTTGAATCATTGAGTGCAATCATACATAGTTGTTACGTAGTCACAAAATTAGTTCAAACGACCAATTCAATTGTGTCCAAATGTCGTATCAGTATAAGTAATGCATTTGAAACAGAATTTTACCATAAAGTTGTCCTAACCTTTCAAACACAATTCAAAGAGAAAATGCAAATTTGCTGTATAGTCTACCTTACATTGGTCAAAATAAACAGTAACGCTAATACAAAATATCGACCAGCGTTTTAGAACGTGACCAGCCGTGACATAAAAATCGCGGATGTAAAAAACCACACAATAGTTTTAGGCGACTTAAAATTGTACGGCATGATATGTTAAATGGCAAAACCACTTTGAGCGTTCGACGCCGTTGATAGATAAATTGAAAGCTTAAGTTTGTTCCTGTTCAATGACCAGGAACGTTGGTTGGTTCCACTTATTGGAGCAATGGTTTCAATTCGTTAGGTAGTCTGGGATATATTTCGATTATATTAGGTAAATATATAGGTTGGTTAAGTGTCGCCTATCAAGTCAGAGATTTGAGATAGACAAGCATGGACCACTGACGGACCGCACCTATGCGGTGCGATCCATCAGTAGCCCAAACTTGACTTGTTTAAACATACTCATGAGCAGGTTTGATAAGAATATAATATGAATTAAGTCAGGAACCAAAAAAATATATTCAGCTTGAATAATAATGTGAAATTCATGTCTCCCAAATCTCAAATCACGAAAGTATAGAGCTAAAAATTTAAGTCATTTTCTCCAATCAGATTTCCTAAAAAAAGTTATGCATCGATTGCTCCACTATCCATCCCTTCGTCCTGGGAATTTTATTATTCAAGCATTAACCACTACAATATACGGTTCATGTGTGACAAATCAAAATTTCTGATGAAATATACCAGTAAAAATTGATAAAGACAAGATATCATGACCAAGGCAAAGTTGAAACTTATACAGCCGCCTTTACGAGCAATTAACAAAGCACAAACTTTAATATTGTACCCGATACATACAACCATTAAAAAGATTTAATAAAGGTTGTTGATTGATCCAAAAATGAGTAATCACAAGCATTTTGTTGATCCAAAATGTAACAAATCTACACAAACCTATAGTGCTCACATCCCTAAAATCAACAAATGACACGAGCATACGAGATATTTTAAAATACTACAAAACATATCCAACTGATAAGAAAATGCTACCTCAGTTACCGTGCAAGGACGAATTATACAACTGTGACAAGGCAACCATGATACAACGATGGCCTATAAAATCGCTCTTACACAATAGACACTGTATATTATGTAAACTATGGTGATGACAGCATGAAAGGTAAGGTAAGGTAACATGAAGGTAATATTTGTTTTCCCTAATATATACATATATAAATATTTGAGATATACCATTTCATGGCAGATTTTTAAGAGACTACCTAGTCAGAACAAGATAGAAAAACAATAACAATACGGCTAGGTGGCAGTTAGAGATATTTGCTTAATAACACCATTTTGTTGGGCATTGGTTTCTTATGGATCATGTCATTGAGGAGCGGGACCTTAGTGTCTCATGTTTGACAAAATTAAAATTCCCTATTCTCATTTATTAAGTAATTCCAATTTTTGAGAATACTGCGACAAAATCATTCAAATAAAATATTTAGAAAATTCAATTTGTTAATAAACACAAAAGTCGCTTGGAAAATGATTCAAATTCTAGCAATATATATAGCATAATCCTATCAAGTATTACCTCTGTGTTTCTAAAGCTAAAGACAAAATCCGCTGGCCACAATGCTGATCTGAGTTGACTATTTTAATTTATCCCTATAATTTGAATCACTGGTACAAAATGGCATGTGATGTTTCACATATTCGAAAGTGAACAAAAGTAGCTATCAGAAATGTTATTTTTGTCATACACTGCATACTCAACAAAAGATGATTTGAAAATATTTTTTTTCAGACTTGAAGCAAATAACAAATTGAACAACAATCATACCTGTTGCTTCAGGTGGGCAATAGCAACATGCCACTCTCACTGCATAGTCGTCGCATAATATTGAACATCTCAGTCCTGAATTTACATCACATGATGTTGAAAATCCTGAATGTTCCGATTGTTCTGCATAACTATAACACTGTATATCCACCGGTGATTTACAAAAATCATATCCTTTTCTCCGCAATGTTGTGTAGCTTTCGTCTTCTCCTGTTTCAGTTGGAACACCTGAATCCATCCACTTACTCCACGAGCATGTGCAACTTTCATCAGTATCTGGAAATCACGACGATATAACACAATCACAAAATTTTTTCTAAAATTTTTTTTAACCGAGGTAAAATTATGTGCATTTGTTGGAGAGCAACATGATTTTTAATTTATCTTACTTTCCATCTTATTGGGCATGTTCTTGAGTGGTAAAACATAGAAAATTGTAGGAAATTCATTCAATTCTAAGATGTGAAATTCATTGGCTAATGGTGTGCTGTAAGTCATAGCACCACGATATTTTCATGACAAAAGCGTAATTACGAAACAGTTTCTAATTAAGTCATAGTATAGGGAGATTTTGCTGAGAGTAAATGAGTGCATTAATAAACAGGCTTGCGTGATGATAATCCAATTAAAACAATATAATAAGAAAGTGCACTTGGGATTTTATATTGTTATTAAATTTAATGAATCCTATCAAAATCAAATGTAATGCAGTATTGAACTCAATGGGCATAAACATCTGTTGGCCAAAATTAATAATACTTGTCAACAGTATTTGGCCATTTTGGAGCCCTATCCTGAGTAAAGTCATATTTTACAGAACACAATTTGCAATACTTTTGCAATTTTTGGAATAATTGAAAAGTTTATTTAATATTTATCAAAATTCAAAGATAATAAATTATTCAGATAACGCAAACAACAAACACAATCCATAAACTTTCACATTGCATGATTATGGAAATACATCACAATGATTTTGAAAATTAATGAATCAAATTTTCTGTAAAAAAATATTTTGATGTAACACTCTTTGCTAAGCATGATGGACTGTGCCGGCTCAAGCTTGAAAAATAAAATTTCTGATTGGGTTAGAATAATAAAAATAACCACAGAGTATGGAATACCTAGAAAATGGAAAAGACCATAAGGGTCAATGATGGATGAAGCACATTAGTTAATAAAATTTCACAAATGCCATGTTAGTAAAAGTAAGTATAGTAAAAAATTTATAAATTTACCATATAAGGTTGTATTATAAAACTAAAACTTTTCTCAAATACCTCTGTTTGTAATGGGTTGGATTAACTCCTATAAGAATACCCTGAGGCACTATTCTATTAACTACCATTATATGAATCTTATTTAGTTTAGATACACAACAGCCAATTAAACAAATACTACAAATTCTTTCCATAACAAATAATTAAAGGAGCATAAATGAAGAAATGCGCTTTCATCTAAGAATTCAATTAATTTTTTTAACATGGATCCAAAAAGATGCCTCACGATAAGCATCATCTGCTTATTATGCTGCAGCAAATATGCAAATTTGATTTCTAAGCCTATTCTGATAGCGAGTGAGGCAGAACTTTGCAGAAAATGCACAACAGAATTAGAAAATCAAATTTAAATTTTATATTATTCAATAAGGCATGAATAGAAATTTTGGCAATAAATGTCCAGCGAATTAATTCAAGGTAATGCGGAAAATGAACCAAGTTTAATATTTGCTCATTGGTAATTTTGAATAATTCAAAATCTTTGGAGTTGAATATAATTACGGTATACCCTATTTTAAATATAAATGCAGTAATTTCAAAAAATGTTTGGGAATGATTAGATTATTTTACAACATGAAGTACAAACTGATCGGAAAGTTTATTTTGTCAAGCATGAAACACGGATGAAGCACGCCTTGTAGGCGTGATCCATCAGTGACTCAAGCTTAACAAAACTTGTATATAAATTTTTCTGACCATCGGGAGACACCACATGAAGTACAATTATGAATGAATAATAAAATCTCACCTGGTGGTATTACAATTGTATCATCTATATTTCCTGTTACTTGTTTAGCTGATATTGATTGCAAACATATTAAGTATAAGCTCAATAAAGTTTTGAATGAAATCATCATATTTTTATCAAAATAATTTCCCTTTGTGAGCGACATTTTATAAAAATTTGTACAGTGATATCTCCGTGAAATATACATATTACTCCAATAGTTTATAAGTTTCTTGTTCAATAATCCAGATGGTATTCCTTCAAATATGTTGCTGCGGCCTTCACCAAGTCACCATCTTTTAATCATTATATAAAACACAATAAAATTTCCTATATATCTTATTATTCTATTAATAATGAATTTTAAGATATATTTAATTCAACAGGTTAGAAATAAATTGCACATGAGGGGGGATTCAGAAAATTAATTATGTATATAAGTGCTACAAGATCTTGATCTCAGCGTCAAGGTTACAAAGTTGGGTAAATTGTAACATGTCAATTGGTTTACATGTCAGGGTTTACTGGGTACACTTACAATAGGTTTTTAGTTTAAATACAATTTCCATTTCTTTAAAGTGGCAAAACAAAAATTTATTTCACACATTTCAGTAAGTATATTACATTTGAAGTTAAGGTAGAAAAGGAATATTATTTGGCGAATGTCTAAAGGCAAAATATGAGATAGTAGTGATGAAAAATCCACACACAAACTGACTAAATCTGCCCTAAAATGCACACAAGGCCTTAACCAGTTAATCCCCCAATCTTTGTTTTATAACTTACGTTTTTTTTTTTTCTTCTGAAAAACCAATGTGGTCGAAATGCAAACGAATTGTTTTGTTGCAGATACTAAAAAACTTACTTCCTCTTTCTGCTACTATTCGGTATTCACATAGAATAAAAATACCGGTACGCCTATCTCTCAATAACAAATCTATTTTGTCAAGCCTGGCCACACATCGCACCTACCCGGTGCGATCCATCTGTGACTCCAAACAACAACAAAATCAGCTGAACAAAATCATACAACTTATGTGCGCCACTTTTCTTTGTAGTAGAGTTGAAGAGTTTATTCCAACATGTGAATAAAAACATAGTACAATACGACAAATAATGATGTAAGAAAGCATCAAACAGATCGGTTAAATCACAGGTAGAGGTGGCACAGGAAGCCTTTAGGTGAATTCTAAATCATCTGCTCAAAAATTAATTCCACCTCTTGAAAACAATATTAACTGACCAGAAATGAATTTTGTACGTCATTTCATGACTTTAGGCGGAAAATCGACTGCCCATACTAAACGTAACACTCCCACACGACACGCAGATCAAACTTGGACTAAATCTTGATAAATGTTTAAACATCGGGAGAAGGGAACTCATTAGCTCAACTCGTAATCTTTTACCCTCTATCGCCTTTCGGTGATAGTGCGAAGTCGCCGCACGCGAACGCCTGTCTGTAAGCGGCCGAACATCACAGCATGCACCGCGGTTCGCAGCTTCAGTCGATTACCGGATCCAATCATGAATTCATTGAACAATGAAACTTGCCATTATCTCCCTTCAAGAAGAATATTTGGAAATATAAAAATCAGTCACGCTGCTGGATTAAAAAACCCAGCGTGTTATGCAGATTAGGCTCAAGCTCGCAAATTTCAATAGTTCACTAGCTTACCGGTACCGTACTTTATCAGGGCGATACGGTACCGGTACCTCTTTTGACCTTGCTCTCGAATTATTTAGTAAATATATCTCTGTTATTTGTATTGTCTTTAGTCTATCGAGACGGCCTTTTAACTATGTGTACAAGTTTTGTCACGCAGAGAAGTTTGATCAACCGTTCCAGTGACGAAAAAGGAATTTTAAACAGCGCGTACATGTCATGTGAAACCACGAATCATACGCCCACACGTTACCATCCCAACAAGACTGCATGGGCTTGGTTTGTTTATTTATTCATCGCTTCCAAGTCTCCTTGATATTATTATAAGCTCAGTCCCGCAAGTAACAATACTGGGAAAAAATAATTGTATCATAGCTCCAGTATCCTCCATCTGAAAACTGTAAATTAGCGCTAGCCATATGAAAACAAAAAAATAACCTGGAACTTTTATTACAGACAATGAAAAAGTTGTTAATACAAAAGTACTATCAGACTTGTTTGTAGGAGGATAGAATAAATACATGTTGGGATGCTTTGATCAATCAAACATGATTACCATATACATCCCCCAAAGTGGGCAATTAATCACATTTTTTTCTATAACAAAATGACTTGAAACTGAATTGGACATCACGACAAAGACTGAAAAAAGTGATTGAAATATATACAAGGTTCATAAGGCAATGACTGATGTATGTGGCAGTAGAGAACAGAGGATATATTGGTAGGTATTATAGAATTCAGTTTATCATTTCTCGCTGGTTCATCAAGTGCTAGTGAACCACAGCTGTGCTGAATGAACACCATTGATGCAATATATCAGTTACTCACATTGACTCTGAACATACCTCCCAGATCACAAAATCGTTATGAAAACTCTAAAAAATGGAACAAAAAATTTCAACAATGTGAAAATATGTGCATTTATGAACATATATCAGAAAATTATAATCCGCAGCATTGAACAGTGTTTGGTAAAAATCCATGGGAATGTGCGATCCCGTAAAAATGGAACGTGTGCTTTGTCAATGTCACTCTTATAATTTCTTTTTAAATGGAGTCAACATGACAAATAAATTACTGATAGACTGTCAAATCAAAAAGAATTTTGTTGTTCAACTCTTATGATGGAACCTATTTTCTTCGAGTGACTGATGAGCAAAGTAACTGACATTCTGCTCCTCCGATTAAGACATGAAGCTTCAATGAACTGTTTCAGAATAGTCAGTAGCATGAAATGCATAACTTGTGAATCATGATCCATTCATTCGACTTGTACTGGTGGTGTCTTGCAATCGTCCCTTGCGCTGTGCTTCCAATGCTTTAACCCTTTCCCATCTTTGTTGACTTAAATTTTGTTGTCCGACACTAATACTCAACAAACGCGCAAGTACAAGCCAAGCATGTAAATCATCTGCAGTGACCCCTGTTGGATCCTGCCTTCTTGCTGATACAAAATCATCTTGGATAGTCTGATAACAGAAAAATATAAACAAATGTAAACCTAATTTTGCAATTAAGGGTGTGGATAAGCACATGGGAAGTAAAAGCTTCCATTCCGCATAAAATCGCTGTTTCACGGTTTATATGATTTCACTGTCAATGATGAATTTAATCATAACTGATAAATGTAATTATGCTAAAGATAGCACCAGAAAACTAACTTGCATAGAGCGAATTCTAACAAAAAAAGCATTTCATATTTTCTGGTGAAATCCAACAACGTGTTATTGCAATAAATTAAATTCATTCCATACCTTTGTCATTTCTTCGGTCAGTTCATAATCCACCATCTTTGTGTATGTTATATAGGATCTACTCTTATTTAAAAATTCCATGGGACATTGAGCACAAAATGATGCGAAATATTCTTCCAAATTTTCAGGAAATCCATCTTTTGGTTTCAACTCAACCTGAGTAAACATAACAGAAAAGAATTAGTCACCCTGGAACACCTAAACCTTCATATCCAAGGAGATAAAAATAAAAAAAATGAATAAGAAATGCTTTATTATTATAGAATTCTGTATCTCCTGACTATCATAGTGATGAATATGACATTTTGATGGCATCAGAAGCACAAATTGAAATGCATTCTAAATCATCGTATATCCCAATCATGAATAACAACTTTCAGAGAATTTTTTTACAGCCACTTTTTGGGAGTGGATCACTCTGACCTACGCCCCATACGGACGGCTACTTGAAGACGGGAAGGATTAGAATTGTTGAAAAGATATGATCCTTCTAGTTTGGTGGATGCCTACCAGGAGTTACTTCAAACTGGATTAATGCATGAATTAATGAGCCAGACTCGAATCCGAGATCTTCAACATGCGAAGCTAACATCCCATCACACCTGTCGACACGTATTTCCATAATATATAAACATTACCTGGCAATCGCAAGGTAGAAGTGACTTTCCTTCTGAAATAATCAAAACATTGATATCACAATCAAATGAAGCTTCGTGGAATTGGAAATTATAATCAACCTTCTGAAACGTCAGTACATTCTTCAGCGCCTGTATAAGAACAACATAATACTGTATTTCTGATCTGTGAGTTGAGACTAAGATTATGATTTCCAATCGCGCAATTAGAAATCGCACCTCAAAACACCTGAACTGTGCAACGTTGGAAGAACGAACATTGAAAAGACTCATCTCAATAACTCTATATATCGTAATCATCTTATAAAAAAAGCAGTAACTTTGGTTAACGTTTGTGTCCCTGTGAATATGATAATTCAATAAACTGATTTTCTGAAACGTATTTGAATACCTCTTCAAATCGTACCGAAATTTTTTTTAAATTTCTTAATAATAATTGGAATCATAAAAAGACAACAAGTTTACATACAGCACCTCAAATATATATGGGGGTGGGCAAAACAGAGTACCAAGTCCGAGTGGATTCGAACTTTAAAGCGAACAAAGACAATCGAAAATGTGGTAAAAACGTATGTTCGAACGTGCGTGCGTTTGCGAGGATGGAGCCACTACACAAGTAATGCCCACCACCATTGGCGTGTGTATGATAGCATACAGCGCCTAGAAAATGACGGATGGTATTTTAGTAATGGGATCCGGTATTCTTACTATTCTGGAATGGTTATATAATCTGATCTGCCCATGTTTAAATACATATCAGAAATAACCTGAATATTTTTAACGCCATTCGCGTCCATTCTACCAGGCTGTAGCATTCCTTCGTCCAATACTAGATGTGTTCCACTTGATAACTGTAATATTCCCGAATCGAGTCTATTGGTCGAATAATTTTTAGTTGGTATGAACTTAGTCTCATTCAATTTCTCAATTGACATTGGAAGATAATATAGCTGAAAAATAGGAAAATCAGTATTTATAAATAGAAAATAAATCAACAATCCATCAAGCTGACTGACATATCGTGCCAGATTGCGAAATCGTATTACTGTCACAAGAGTTGTCACAGATTGGCAGAATATCAGCTAATCAGACATACGAAGCAAATAGCGCAAATATCAGTCATCAGAAGAAAATCAAGCGAATATCTTGTGATCATTTTTCCTAGAGGACTAAAACGTCTCTTTTTGAGTGACTGATAGCAAGTAAACTGTAGAAAAAAATTCAAAATCATCAACACTGCTATGAAATAGCAGCGTTGATGGTTTTGAAGCTTTTTTCTCCATCACCGAGGGAAAACCAAAAACAAGATTTTGTCACCATGATAGTAAATCCTTGTTCTCATTGCGTAGATATAACCAATCGTTTTCAGAAAAATTAGGTATTGTGACTCTTAAACAGAAATAACCACGCATGTGGTGATGAAATTTTTCTGACTAGTTCAAACTTCACCTTAGTGACCAAGTCTCTCAAAAACTGAGATAAAATTCGTGGATATGTTGAATTTGGTGGAATTCCGGAGATATTGAGTGAAAACTTTCCCAAGGCTAGCATGTCTCTTCGCGAGTATACCCTGAAATACAATACACAGTGCGATAATGATTAATGTATATAACAATGTTATATAGAAACCAAGCGCTGACTTTGTATTAAGATCGATCAGCAAATTGAAATAATGTTTCAATAACGTTTTTAGTAGCTTAATGGAATTCAAACAGTTAAAACCTTCTTAGGTGAGATAAGCCTAAAGCTCTATCTAAAATAAAATTACAACCAGTTCACTATCTTGATCATTAGTTATCTTGAAATGGTCTATGATAAAACTACACATATGCAATTTCCTTAACATAAGTGGAATCTCTAAAAGTCAAAACAAAATGTTAGGTCAATTGACACTTATTAAAAAGGTGAACTCTTGAAACTCTTTGATATGAGAGGCTGAAAGAATAGGGAATAATTATGAATGTAATTTTAGATGCCTTAGTTTTGATGAATATAGGAAACGGATGAACTTTCCACTCGTTTTGAGTGTCTCATAGTAGCCAACTGTATTTAAAAAGGTTCAAAATCCTCAATACTGCTACCTAATAGCATTGTTGATGATTTGAATTTTTTTTTTGTCATTTCACAATTGTCAACTGAACCTAATGCTTGTGGACCGGCTGGACCAGCAATTCAGTATTGAACTCATTCCCTTATTCACTCAGAATAATACAAACCTTGAAATTAAATGCATCAATAAATATTCCGCAGCAAGCGAATCACCCAGCATTGCTTTCTCAAGTAAACCCAATAAACAACTACGAATCGTTGAAGCATCTTTTTGCATTTGAGATTCTGCGTTGAAAACAAACAAGATTATATTCTATTTAAACTAACGATATAAAGAGAATTTAGTGAAAACAGTGAAAATCAAATTAAACTGTGCAATAACTTCGATTCATGTCAAATTTCACAACATAAAAATTTGACATGAATCATGATTTTATTGTCTATCCCGAAGGAGATATCATCAATGTTAACAAAGCCATAATATAACAAGATTGCCAAGAGTTTGTTTGTTTTTAGGATATCTGAAGTTTAAACAAGAATTTTTTGACTGTAGAGGGTATTTCGTAAAATACGCTTATTTAGCCCTGCTTTTTCCAATACCCAGTAAGTATTGCCATGTAAATCTGCATAAAACAGCACACAAAAACTTAAGAACAACCCAACCAAGAAGTGGTAGATGGTTTTACCATCACCCAGGGCAGATACCACTCACTGCATTTTACCATATCGGTTCAGTTCTGTACAGGATGGTTTTCGCTGCAGTCACTGCAGTTTCTGGTACTACATCTTTCAGTAGCTCTTCACTATGGAAAATATTTAATGGTATAACCGTGGCTAGAACATTCAAGTGTTTCTTTTTGAGTGTCTGGTATAAACGGCTTCAAAATCGTCAACACTGCTATGTCCACCCGAAAAAATAAAAAACCAAGATTCTGCCACTCTGTTTTGAAAATAATTTTCATTAACAATAACAGACAAAAACATACTGAAATCTGTCGATATTTCCGCAGGTAAAATAGCGTTATCATGATTTAATCTTCTCATAGTTAGAACATGTAATCTTGGTACTATCGATGCTGGAGGATGATGTGCTTTCTTCTCTTCAACATCTCCCATATCCATTCCTATCATACCTGAATATATTGTAGATTTACTCAGGTCTCAATTTTATTGTTTGGATGTTAAAAGCCTTCAAAACAACTGTTAGATATTCATTTTCAAAACTAACATATTATCTATACCACTTGTGAAATTCAATTCAAGTTGGGCTTTTTAATATTTACACAACTGACAAATCGTAAAGCAGGTTAAGAATGGGCAATTCAGAATACCTCACTATTCCAGAATTGTTCCAGAATAGTAAAACTTGAATCGAGAATACTGAATCCTATTCCTAAATGTCAGCATTCAGCATTTAATCTGGCACCAAATGAGACTATCCAAAAAGGATGATGTCTGATGTCTCTTTACTTGCTCAGTGGTGTATGACGTCACACATACACCTACACCGTTTTGGTAAAGTTGTTGTAATTGTATACAAACCGCAATGAAGCTTTTTTGACGGCAGACAGTGTTTTCGCAATCACACACATACTTGAGCTCCCTCTTTTACATTTTCGACCCAGTGCCCTCAGCCTATGTTAATTGGCAAATGAATCCTACTATACGAATCAAATAAACATTTTGGATTCAAAAATATCAAAATCAGAATCCCACCCGGATTCGGTATTCCGAATTGTTGAGAAATAGTGTCTATCAGTTTTAAATATATTTTCATTAAATGACCAATGACTGTATTTGGTTATATTATACGACATTTATACCATAACACTTGAAACAATATTAGGAATGCACACTTGGATTGGATTGGCATCGGATACTCAACATTTTGAAAGGTCAACTGGTCAACATGATCAGAAAGATTACGGTACGTAACACGTTTTGTTATTGAGCTCTATTTAGGTACAAACTATCAGATTTGGTTTGTCTAAGGTATTTGCTTTCAAGAGTCACCCAAGTATCGGCAAATGCCCGGGACAGAATCAAATCAGTCACCGATGTTTTTCAACTCTGAGGCGACATCCAATGCATCAGAAATCTATTCTTCTCTGCAAATTGAAAAATCTATCCCAATCGTTCTATTAATATTAGTGTGCACAATGTATATAGATTATTTCCTAAAAAACACGGAACCAAAAAATGAACAAAAGTTACATCATACCGTTATCCCCACTTTCTTGTGCATCATAGATACTCGATAACTCTGGATCAACTGATAACACTCCATAGAATTCAATCATCTCATTCACCTGCAGAAAATAAGTAGAATTCCTCTCAAATCATTTTTGTAAGAAAAGAATCTGATAACATCTGGTTTCACAATCACCACTTCCCTTAATATCCAGATTATGTAATGGTAACTGCACAAGAGGGCATTCTTTGTGTTTATAAGCTGTATTCTCGACCTCATCTTCCAAACGACAAAAAGGGTAGGTATGGTGGTTATCACGCTAGCATCATAGTTTGAAGACCTTGTGTTGTGTTCAAGTCCTAGAACTCCATGCCCACCACTCAACCCAGGGTGTAATAACTCGAGAAGGCTCGGCAGAACTGAAGAGATATCTAACCAACAACACTAGTTCCGACTAGTGCAGAGCCTTGTTCAGGGTGATCCACTCAAATGAGTGGACATTAAAAACCAAATCATACTGTGAGTTAACCAAACTAGAACAAACAAAACATGAAATGAATATGATCCACGATTCTTTTTTACATTTTACATTTACAGTATTTACATTTCCTTTCTAAATTAAACAACAACATAAGGTCACAATAATGTGATACAAAAAGCTTCAACATCATCAACACTGCTATAAAATAGCAGTGTTGAAGCTTTTTAGAGGTCAATATCAGCGCGAGACTCTCGAAAATAAAATTATACTTCCAAATGTAGCCATTTTCTTTGGGTGACAAAGAAACTGGCATTTTGCTTTTTTGCATTGATGTATTTTAAATGAAAAAATAATCTTTTTCAATAGATTGATGATTAATTTAATATGCTTGTTCTATGTCTTTCTAATCATAATGTCACGAAGAAATATTATAAAAATCAACCTTGAAATCCGCGGACTCGTCATAAACTTTCACGAGACAAACCGGTCCATTTTCATCGGGTAAAGGATGATTTTTATTCAGTGGTTCAGAAGCTTTTCCACTTTTACCTTTAAAAAATGATATAAATATTCTCGTTCACTGCCATTCCAATAAATAAACACCAAGGTTTTGGTGTGGCTTTTTTGATCAACGAATCTTTTTATTTAGATCGAAAATTTATAGGAGACAAAAGTCGGAAACGGCAACCACAGACTGGCAGAATGCCAGCTACTCTGCTATTCCCCGAAGAAAATGGGTTTCATCAAAAGAAAATAGAACAAATGGGCAATATCAAGTGATATATGAAAACCCCAAAATACTGCTATGGAAAAAAAAAAATTCTCCGCTATAGTCGGGAGTGGTATCTTTCCTGGGCAACGATAAGCTATATATCACTTTGCAGGAAATATATTCTAACACGGCCATATATCGTTTTCAGGCATAAAATAGTCTGTGAATGCAATAAGTACCAATAGAACAAACCAATAAAATCAATTTCGAATTCAATGTATATCAACCATTGCATAGTATTACGTACTTCACTTTAGAGCTGGGCGACATTAAGTATGTTTTGTACAGGCATACCGCCGCCAAAATGCCGGTATTACCGGTATGCCACGCCATTTTTACTATCAAAAACATGCTAGTGTATAGTTTTAAAGGGCTACGTGAGGTGCGACTTGGTAAAAAAATGAAGTGCGTACCTCTGAATGCTGGCCGGTTGTTGTTTCATGACATTGCAAAGGTTCAATTGAAACATACCAAACGGTGTAAGTGGTCTAAAGACCTGTTTTTGGGCTACTTGATGAGATAATACATCAACTTGTAACAATTTCAGGCGATATCACATGGCGGAAATTAACAGGATATGGTATTTTGAAAAACTCAATACCGGTATTTACAGTCCTACCAATAAGTCACCCAGCTCTACATCACTTGAAAGTTTGATTTACAGAATTCGATTAATTCGATATCCAATCAAGAAACAATGTATAATAAAGTATAATACCTGCTTCGGCTGAGGCTTTTGTTCTCTTGATGCTTGAATTATCTTCATTTTCTGAAAGTCATCAAGTATCAACAATAATTTCAAACTTGTTAAAATATAAAAAACAAAAACTTTGGTCGGATATGAAAGCCAAATACTTTATAATAATTTATATTAAGTATTGCAACTTCAGATGAAGTATTGATATCATCAGATATTGAAACCATGCCCTACACCTTTCTACGTGCAACAATTCGGATTTTTCTCACTTCATCACGACATCAGTGAACATGCTAAGGTTATCATTATAGATTAGTTTATATAATATTCAAAATTCACTATAAAAACATAATTATGCTCAACATTTCATATAATTATATTTGACAATACAAAGCCATAATTTATCTCAGAGTAAGATTTGGTATACCAGTATATAATGTTGTCACTAGAATGAGTGAATTTGAGATCAATCAAAATCAAAATTACTATTGATCAGATTTGTAGAATAACTGATTATTCGAATGAGGACTTCCCCATGCGCTACAGATGGATAGGACCAACTATGTAATTAGCCAGAGGTGTCAGTCACCATATTGTCAAACACATTCACAGGTTTTAAAGAAACAAACTTGTGCGATCAATGGCATGCATTAGTGTGATTTTTCAACCAGTGGGGAATGTTCCTCGGAGGCTGAATACTTTTATCTCTTATCTGTTACTTGCTATCAGTTTTATTGTTAATTATTCTGAAATAAAAGTTAGAAGCAAAAAAAAAAAATATTAGGTATACCCTCGACATTCATTTCATCGGCATCTTCATCGTCTCTACTCCTCTTCGATGATTTACCACTTGTACTTGGATTTGATTCTTCTTTGTTTGGTTTGCTCGAACTGAATGCAGACTTCCATGACTGAAACAAAATAAAAGGGGTTTGGATTTTGATTCACCAACATATTTTTTACTATTGGGATCTAAAAGAATATATACCGGTAAGACTCAACCTATCAATTTATTTTTTAAGATTTCAGAGCAATTAAGATAGCTGATTTTTAATAAGGATGCTTTTTGTAAGTATGAATTAATTTCAGATTTTATAATATCATCTGAGTTCAGGAACAATCATTCTGTTTATACAAGGACATCAACCTGTTAGTATTCCTAGATATATAATTAAACACTCAATGAGGAATTTTGAAAAGAAAAAGAAATATGAAACTCAAAAGCAACCTCTTAGTCAATGGCATTTTTGACAATGACAATTTTGTAAAATAATGTTGTATTTACTAATAGCTGATAATTCGATCCAAAAAACAGTTGATCAATAAAGATATTATTTACCAGATTACCTCTTTTACCCAATCTGTTTCAGCAGGAATAGATACACAATACAGAACTTGTCTCATTCCTGTTTTATTCTTATCTGAGGTCATGTCGATATCATAATCTGCCTAAAAATATTTATATTCACCTTTAAAATTTAAAACTGCAAAGAAATGGCAAAGATAGCTATACCGTCGATAGGGTAGACCAGTAACCGAATTCTACTATTGCTTCTACAATTCAGCTCTTTATCGAATGTTTTTCACATAGAGTGCAGTTACTAGTTTTACATTTTGTGTAGCTCTTTATCAGTGGTCTTTCGTTAGTTCCTTCCAGTTGCTGCTTCCAACCTCGCTATAGTTGAATTTCAATTGAAAAATACTGCAACTGTATTGATGGTGCAGAGCATTCAGAATACCATGAGCGTGTTCAAAATCACAAATAGAAACAAGATTCTTATAATTTTTAGTCAAGGTAAGAAGATCAGTGTGTGGTAAATTGATTTCTAAGAATGTGATAGGCTGAATAAATGCAATCATGACAGTCTGGTTAGTTTGTTGATGGGAGGCATTGATTGATTGCGATCCTTCTGTGGCCCACTCTTAACAGAAATATAAATTTGATGAGTATTTAACAAAAAGTCTAGTAATTTATTGTACAAATTGATATCGAACGAATGGTTCAATTTTTTCAGATATATTCTACTATAATAACGATAAAATACATTTGCTGGAAGCTAGTAATAAACATCCAGCAAATAAACAGCAAATGCACTTCACTCCTATTTGGCAATGACATGTAAAACTTATATCATCAAAACATTCACAAACAACACAATTATGGCTCATTATTAAACTTACTGGGCAGCCAATCATATCCTGAAAGCAGCTTGTCTTCAACACCTGAGAATAGGAACAATATTGAAGGTAATAGAATCTTAATACAATATAGGGACAATGGGACATATCATAATTTAAAGCATTGGCATAGACATATATATTTTGGAGTTTTCTGTCACTACATAAACAAACAGATAATAAACCGTTCAACAGAGTTGCAAGAAAAATGACAAAAATGAAGATCAAGTCTGGACTTTGCCGAAAATGGATAAAATAGAGAACACATGATTTTAGCCATATTGTGCAATAGAAGTAGGATTTATGCTGATTTGGCATCGTAAAAATTGGCATATATCATGGTTTTACTGCAAAATGAGTAAATTTAGAATCAATAATAATTTCAATTGGGAAGCCTTTTACTAACCGTTCCACACTTTTGTTTTATCTGTTACATTGTATGTTTCCATGAAAAACTCGTTATCAAAAGTATCTTGTACCATACATCGGAATCTAACAAGACTATTTGGTTGAAGTTCATGGATCTGTTTGTCATTGAGAGAAGGCACCTAGATATAAATGAAATTTTCCATTAGATGAATTTTTCTTTTTATTGAAGTTCGCATTAAGCAGGGCTGCAAGCAGTGTCTAAAATGAGTTCGAATAATATCCACTCAATTGCAGCGAACTACTACATTGTACATGTAGTATGGAAGTATACTTTGAAAAATCTTCAATTTTTTTCTGCAATAAATGCTATCAAAATTATTGATTATTAAACAATTTGGGATGTAATCTTATTAAAGTCATCCGCTAACGAGTCCACAGGTCCATCAAAAAGAGCCACATTCCCTCATTTTGAAAGGTGAAAAAGTGCTCACAACTTTTTATTTTTTTGTTTTACAAGCACATGAGAGATCAAACATTAGCATTGAAAAAAAATTCTCTGTTTATTGAAAGCAGATTTTTTTGTTGGCTGGTTGGCTGAAAATGAAGCTCTGTTTTACTGTATTAGTAGGCTATGTCCACTAACTTAGGCTTCGTTATATTGCGTCTTTGTTGGACAATGCGCCAAATTGAGAAAGAAGTTGTATAATATCATAAAAATATGAAAATAATTCGAAATAATTTTCATTTCAGAAAAGGCAAAGTACGAAAAGCACTAATGGAGAGCTTGAATATTTTTCACCAAATTCGCCTTCATTATCAAATTAACCAGCCAGCCCGCACCAGTATTTGGTAGGTACTTTCCAATATTGAAATTGGTGTTTGTTTATATTGACCCACCATCCGTACGTTTGCCTTACCACAGATATATTTTCTATGCTGTTTAATCGAGACTCGAAATATTTTCTCACTTCCGATATCCAGTCATCATTGGTCCGATTCTCTAAAACAAAATTAAAATTTAAGCATTAAAACAATGAGTTGAGATAATGTAAGTTACAGGGTAATTTGGAAAAGTATCGGTACGGTACCGTCACACCGTAGGCCTAACGTTAACTAACAAGGTACCAAACATTTTGACCTGTTGACCAAAGCCTTGGAAACGTAACTCACCAAATATATTTTGAACGATGTTCAAAGGTTGCTTTTGCCAGTTATCAATGCACGGCATCTTCCTGCCTTATATCGTCTAAAATCCTATACTATCACAATCCCACAGATTTTAAACTAATCTGTAATGTCGTTTCGTGTTGCTACCTTGTGCTGTGTGTGTTCAGGAATGATTGACAGTTGCATGGTACCAAGCGCGCGAAAAACATCACTTGCCACATTTTATAGTTATGTATATGTTAAAATCTACACCATACAAAATCCAAAGTACTTTTCCTATTTAATTTTCTCCTTTACTCACTAATTACTTTTTATTACGGGTTTACTAAAAGGAATCACGCCACCTAAGAGTTGTTTTATTCTGGCCTATGCTTGAAAAAAATTAAAATGGAAAAAGTGCTAATTGGATATTCATATGTATTGCCATTCATGCCCTTTACCACTGTTCTGATAAGAATACTTATTGAAAATATCTAATTTGTGCATCAAAAGATTGTTTCATTCATAACCATTTTGGTATTCCCTAAACGCATTAATGATCTAATTATAACTTTAACACTCCACACCATGTCTGTCTCATGCATGGCTGTACATTTATCCCTGACGCGACCAAAGACTTTAAAGACTAAAGACTATAATAGTTTGTAACGAATTGTTTGATTCTCTCAATCGAGACCGATAGGACTATATAGTTTTTTTTTATTGTGATATTCGATGCTTGATATAATTTGGTTCATATTATGTATTTTCTAAATAGCTAAATTTCATCGCTTTCATAATACGTTTAAATATAAGGTAATCGGAAAATTGTATATCGAGAAAAACTCTCCCTTTAAAATTGATTCGACATTAATGATATGACACGTCAATAATCCTGGTACCATTTTTCTTCGTTATAGTATCCTGTAGCCTGCATGACCTGATGAATTTCCTACACTAATCATGTAGCAATTTTGGGAAGAATATTCTCGATAATGAATGTGCGGCGAATGCGAAACATTTGCATGGGTTATTACTCCCGTTTTAAATTTGTTTAAATAGTACAACAATCATTTGTGACTTCACAGCTATGCCATCACTGAAATTTGACTTTCCAGTCTACGGTTTGGTGGGGGGAGGGCGTTATTATTTACTCATGTCAAAAAAGCCAATGCAACATACTTCTCTTGGATCTATTAAAACAATAATTATTCCACCATATTACCTTAGTAGTATTGCAAAGCCGAAAAGAACCCGATACCGAAAAGATAAACTGAAACTTCTATTTTTTTGTCGAAAAATACAAGCTAAAGATTTATGAATTTTGATATTAGTGCAAATAATAATAATGGTAAAAATGGGCAATTGAATAATATCAATTTCTAATCTAATCTGCGTCACTACAGAGTAAACATAGTCAATAGCATAAAAACAATAATTGTAGGAGAAACTCGATTGAAAAATAAGACTGATTAAGCGTCTGTTATACCTATGTAACTATCCCATGTAATGCCATGTATGTAATGAATTTTATGCAGCATAATCAGCCGACAAAAGGGAACAATGTGTAGTTTTGAGATCATGTCAAAATTTTGTACGTCATTTCAACGAAATATGTCGTGATAACCCCAATAAAAATTGAGACTGCTGATTTCGCATACACGTTCTCTCTAAAAAAATAAATAGAAAAATTGGCCACTATAAAAAATTTTTCGCATGTGACCCCTGCTCGTGGTAGAAAATGGTGGTGCCCAATGAATAGTTAAAGTCGTTTTGATCGTCCTGACAAAGGTTCGAATCCCGTGCGGGTGATTTCACGAGAGAGGTCTGCTGGTGGTGCACGTAAGAGCAGCTTACGGCTTTTCTCAACCAATCAGGTCCGTGAACAGGGCAATAAGATAATCGCTAAACCAAAACCTTCATCACGATTTGGAACTGGTGTCTACACGAAAGGGCGTGCATAGTTGTGTTTTGGGACTTCTCTGTGTAGCCTAGCGGATAAATCGTGGGGAAAATGGTAGGGTGAAATGTGAAAATAAGGTACAGGTGAGAGCTAAAATATTGCAAATCCCTTTTATAGTTCTCTGCAAACGTCAACCATTAATCTCAATACCGGAAATTTTTGCGCTAAAAGCTGACGAGGATTTCCGCTACAAGCGAATAGTTTTATGAACGTGCAAAACAAAACAATCACTGAATGTCAAGCTCCAGCACACGCTCGCGCGAGTTGCATTTTTAAGCTTGTTTCAAATTATTTTTGCTTCCTAATTTGTAAGTCTCAAATAACGCTTGCGTGTCTTTCTACCCATGCTCAATTTTAATCTTGCGTTTCACGCGATGCATCGCATGGGCAAAATAAATGAAACAAAATCACGCAACCTACGTAAGCCTTTCTGCTTACCCGCCCTTAACGCCTAAAACGACATGATTTTTTCCAGGAAAACAACAAGTTTTGATTTGCGAGGCAAAAAACCACAGCATATCCATTCGCGAGAGAAAAGTTGAAAAAAATATTGAATGTGTATATTATGCCATAAAAAGTATTAGTCTTCTCCACCAATTTTGAGTCGATAGCAATGATTCTTAACATTTTACCCATCTTCTTCATCTTGACACAAAGGAAAAATACTGGTTGTTTGACAATTTTCGTTCGTTTATTTAAAATTAGTAGAAAATAATCAATATTGATAAAAAATGCAAAGTTACACACATACACACGAAATAAATAGAAAAAAATTACGATGGGAACTTTTGAAAATTCATACCAACTTTGCGCTTGACACTGACTGCTTTGTTTGCAAGGCACTTTTTAACCCTGATAATGCAATACTCAATTTGTTGTGTAAACGAATGAAAATTGAGTTCTTCTTACCACCTTACAGTGGGTTAGAAATTTGTTTTATGTGTGTGTGTGTGGCTTGGCAACATGATATATCAATTGTCAGTATTCACAAAAATACGATTAACAAGTATCATTTCACAAAAACTAAAAAATTTACGATTCCAATTACCCACTCCAGTTTGTAAATACATACATGTCTTTTTAAGTATGATTCGTTGATTGATTGCGTCAACAAGACAAAAACAGGTACCCCCATTTTGATACTGATAGTCTACACACACTGATTCCTGGGCAAAAAAGCACAATATTCAAACCAAAAAAAAATGCTATAAACAGGAGCAAGCAGATAATGAAAATCAAATTGATCAATTTTCAAATACAGGAAAAAGCTACGTTCAAATGATTGTAGGAAATATGAGAGATAACAAAAAACAAATGTCTGAAAGTTAAAGTTATGCTCTCAGTGAGAATATCTACAATAATATCAACAAAAACTGATGCTGGAAATGCACTAAAATAATCGTGTCATTTCGCAAAAAAATACAGAACATTTCAGCTGAAAAAAAGTTTGTGATAGCGATTTCACCCAAAACAAAAGGAAGATTGTGCCAAAATTTCGCAGAATTTGACTTTTTTCAGGGGGGGGGGGGGCATTTAAACCCCAAACATATTGTATTATTGGGGGGGTCTGAACATCCAAGACTGTCTTGGATATTCAGACCCCCCAATAACACAATAGATAATATCTAGCAGATCCTTTTTTTACAGTCACATCTCGAGTGAATAAGGATGATCAGGGCCAACAATAAAAATTAAATAGGAAAATGTTCTTAGCTTGGTATATGATTCCATTTGTGGGTCATGCTTGATACAAAAAAAATTCAGATACAGGAATAGACATATTGATGGATTACATAATTCAAAAAATTGCCAATTGTGCTTCATGCCTGGCAGAATGAGAGATACGCAAAATAGGAGATTAAATTTAATTACAAACCTCTCCATTTTATGAAGATACACTAAAGTGTAAAAATGAGGTCGAAGAATTTTTTTTGTGCAATAGAAATTGGTTTCGCTAGGATTCGAAAGAAAAAAAATGGCAAGATGTCAAATTTCTGAGAAAAGACTTATTTATCCTGAAATGTTTGTCCTTCCGGTAGTCAAATTTAGACTTTAAAATTATCCGTAGTTGAAAACAAACAATAAAAAAAAGCAAGCCGCTCAATCTCACGAAAAGCTCTTAAAAGTGAAATGACGCAGAACAGTGCATACTAAAGTGGTCTTAAATCGAGAGACTAAGAGTAACAAACATCTGTGCTACAGTATTTATTTACCCTAATTAAAAGTGTCTGCTACTGTCTTTCAAATCAGAAATTTCATTTTGTTAAGTATGTGCCACAGATGGACCGCGTCTCATCGACGCGATCCATCAGTGTCACATATTTAATAACAAAAGATTCTTAGACGAAATTTTCCCAATTGGGTTATCTTAAAAGATAAGAAGCTTCGAGAATAAATTGAAGAAAATTTAAAAACAAGAAGATAAAGCTAGGATTGTCTCAAAATAATAAGTGGAAAGCTTAAGTAGGATCAGGATATTCAAGGACTCAAGAAAAACTCAAGAAGTATACAATTTATATATAACTGATACATTATACAGCGAAATCATTGATTTGGTTCATTTTTACCATAGATAGAATTTTCGTAATTCGATTTAGGAAATGATTTTCCAAAGTTGAATATATTCTTTTTAACATTTCAGATAATCAATATTCTGCTTTTTGAAAAATATTTACCTCATTAAGTAGCAATATTAATGTTGTGAATTTAAAAAGAAAAAAAAATTGACTATAATCAGAATACTTAACTAATCCTATAGACCCTATGAGAATGCTTTTAAATGAGTGTTCACTCATGCATGCATGCAAGGTTGCTTACAGAAAATGTTTTAGAACAAGGGTCAAGAAAACTGACAGTGCTAAAGATGGCAACATAGGTGAATGGACAAGCAAATGACATATTTATTTTTTACCATGATGCAAAGTTTTATTTCATACCCAAGTACGGTTCTCGATACCAACGAATTAAAATCAATGTTTCATAATATTGACCATGCCTGGACAATTGTCACTATTATCTTTTAACAAAGTTCACACGTGGTTGATCAACCATGTAAATCGTGTCAAAAGCAGGTCGAAGACAATAGTATATAATTACAGGTTACACTTCAAGCGAAAAAGAATTTGTTGGGCCCTTTACCAATGGCGAGTGGTAGCATAAATTAGCAGGAGTTGTAGATACCCTTCGTAAACCTAGTAAATCCCCAACTGCATCGGTAATGGGGTCTTTCGCTACTAAGTTTGAGGTGGTTTTGTTTATATTACGATTGGTTGAGTGGACAGAAGTATTATGCAACATGTTATGTTGAAAAATTGACGAGCGATCAATTACCCTAAAATTTGGCAGAGAAGGTATGCTTGGCATTCTTGGTGATGACAACAATACAGATTCCGCTATGCCAGCATCAAATAAATTGTTACTTGAGTCAGCATCACCGGAATATGTTTTGGAAGTAGTGTTAGTGATCCTTGTTTTGGCATTGGAACTTCCTGACATCCCTTGTGAATAGTAGACTTTGTGACTGTCAGCAGAATCATGCTTGTCGACATTTATCCCCATATGCGTAGTTTGTGACCTCTTAATCTCTTTCAATTTCAGTTCGGAAGGTCGATGACCTAGTTTTGCAGCAGATTTCAGAAGATCTTGAGCAACTTTTCGATTCTTTTCCATACCTAAGAATGAATTTAATATTCTTATTAAGAGTTGACAATTGATCTTTACCATACATTGGCCATAGGTGGAATGAGTCTGAGAGGAACACTTCCTCTATAGCTCGTGCTTGGTCCGAGATACACTCATGTATTTACTAATATTACAAGGGAACAATAAATTAGATGTTTCGATAAACTAATTGAGCCATATAACATGCATGGTCCGGGATACGTATATAGTTATTATTAATAAAATACTAGTCAATTGTTGTCTCAATAAACTAATTGAGCAATATAACATTGACATATTGTATTGTATTGTAAATGGTATTGGTATTGTGTTTCAATAGAAGCTTATATGGTAATGAAGTGCAATGTTTTGGTAATTAAGTTTTAAAATAAGTCCATGATGTTGAGTACGGTATATGCTCCATGCAAATGATAGTGAATTACTACTCAGAAACAATAATCAAACTGATTGAATCTAGATTTGGTAAACTCTTCACAGCAGAAAGAAATAGAGAAAATGGGAAAAATGAGTCGTGACTCCTTGACTAATGCGAGTACTGGGGGAATGCAAAACCCCTAAGAGGATCACTTCCAGAACCCGTAAAAAAGAACGTTGAAAAAATTATTTTCTGTATTCATATAAAATATGGAATTTATGTCTCTCGTAACAACGGTACTTTGTCTCCTTAATTTCTGATTAAATTGAAATTCATATTTTTGTTTTACTAAATTCATTTCGAAGAAAATCATGGCACATTTAAGTACCAATGGCAAACAAATTGAAAATGAAGATATTATTACAAAACGGCAAAGTTAGTAACTTTTATTATATATCATGAAACCAATAAAACTAATTCGATTTTTATCTCAAAGTTTTTTATAATACTTAAAAAATTCAATAGACATGCCCAATCTTCATTTAATAAGAAATATTCGCGTCTTCTGCAAGATAATAATAAATGCTGCAGGTGTGCGCATAATTTAAGATAATTTACTGATCACACAACTAATATTTGTGGACAAATAATAGTTTCAAAGTAGCAAACGAAGATTAACGATGACTAATCGGCACCCCAATCTAACGAAACCGTTCATCAAAAACAAACAAAATTTATCGTCTAAAAAGTTTTACTCATATTCAATAGACCATAGAAAAAAGCCGCTAGTTTGTAGAACAATATTATGACTAAGAATTGGGGTTCTTGCGGACATTTGGGAAAACCGAGATGACACGTATGTATTGTTTAGTGTTTATCAGAATTTGAATCTGAAGAATTCAGATTCAAATTCTGGAAAAACACTAAACAGAACATAACAGTTACATCAGTTTTCGTTGGAAGAGTTTGTTTAATTTACCGGAATGCAGGAAATCAGGATTGATGATAGCTTAAAACAACACAGATATAAAGTTTACGGTTGGGCATTTCTGAATATTCAAATTCGGGAGTTTTGAAAATGAAATAAATATTTTGGCTACAATTGAATAGAAAATACTTACACCAATTAAGATAAATTTTTTTAATGGTGCAGGAAAATATTATTCGAGATGAAAATAAATAATTTAGTTTAAGTTTTATTCGAATATATATTTGTATATTTTCAATTGAATTCGCCCCGAAGTTGAAAGCAGAACCTAAATGAAACTGACCTGCTATCTGCTCTGGGCAATAGTAAATTATTTGCAAATTTAAAGTGCTCAGCCTAATTAAAATATTGGTCAGAAGGAGACATGTCCTGAATGATCTGCTCTGAGATCTCAGATAGATTTTTCTATTATTTACAAAGTATTAGTGTTATGTTGCGTCTGTCTGTCTCATATATTTTTCACAAAGTACGTTTTTTCATTTTTGAATAAGATAACAAATTGCGATCAAAGGTGAAGACAAAGATGGCAGTGGGTATGAAAATTTAGAATTCCTATGGGGGAATGGTACAAGATTGGTCAATTTTGTACGAAGAAGATGACTAAAATTTAAATAGGAAGAAATCAATAAAATTTTTAAGACAACCTTTGTAGAACGAGGTGCAGGACGAGCTTTTGCAGAATCAGGTGCACTGATCAAATATAGTTTCTATTGGGACCAAGTATCACATTGTATAAACTTATTGAATTCTTATCTCGAAGTAAATAGCTTATTCAATATTAATATTTAGCTAGTCATAGAAGTAATAAATAATATTAGGTACGTCATGAGTTTTTTCCTGAATTAACAGTGTACAGTAAGATTTGGAATACGGCAGTAATCATAATGACGTAAATTCTATTCACTATTGATACCAAACAGACAAGATTTATTAAAATGTTTCGTCAAGTATCGCCCACTGATGGACCACGGCACTAAGGCTTGGTCCATCTGTGGCTCGTATTTGACCAAACATGATTCTTGCTAGATTGGGACAAGATATGTTATTTTTTTCGACACGTTCCATCCTCAGACAACAATCACGTAAGTAAACAAGGTTGATAATGACGTCAAAAACACATTTGACATTGGACGATAAGTTGAAAATTTGCAGATATGTTTCGTCGAGCGTTGTCGTGTTACAGACAAAATCCAGGGACTTGGGGATTTGAGAAAGGCGAAGCGCGAATGGCAAGTAAGCAAGACAGGAAATATGCGTCTCAAAATAGCGTGAGAAATTTTAGTAATGACAGATGAGAGGTAGTTCGAGACTTTACCATTCACAAATTTCCGGCAAAGAAAATTCACGCTTACTCGAGCGTGGGATAACGATGAGGTTATTTTAATGAACACCAATCTCTTAATTGTGTATTATCACTGATATGCCATGAGAATGTATAAGAAACATAATATCATGCTTGATCAGATATATACTGATCATGCTTATTAGATTAGGTCAACAAAAAATTTGACAGTCAATCAAGTGCGGGATATCTATGAGACCACTTCAACGTCGAGTAATTGTCTATAATCATCGCTTATCGAATCTTGGCATAATGGACATGCAAGAAACACACCATATCAAAATATGATCGGATATAAATTACATTTCATAATCAGTTATACAATTCTTGTGCTTGTTTAATATTATGCTAAATTGTTATATAGTTCGGCCAATTTCCTTCTTTCCAAGTACTCTGAAGAAAATTGCCATGATATTAATCTAGTATCTCAGAAAATTGCGTTTATCAACGATGAATATCTTAGTTGTAAATAAACTGTGTTAAAATAGATATAACAATAAGATATGATGCACTTAAAGGATTAATAGTGTTACATGACATTCAACAACCTTACAGTAGTAGGTAAGGGTTTGGAAAATATGATAATAAAGATAATAAAACAATTTGTGGATGCAGTCAAGGGTTGTCGTTAAAGTTTAGTTTAAATAGAGTTTAAATTCGAAATTCACAATGTAAGCAGAATAATATTTCAACATTTCATATAGATAAATAAAAATGCTGACATTGATGGCTTAACCTTAATGAACACGGTAGACATAGAGCTCCATAGGACCTATATCTATTATGTTTCAGCCACCAAAAAAAGCCCGTCACGACGATAATTCGCCATAATTCTGCAAATACAAAATCAAGGACAGGATATCGCAATCAGAAAATTTATTTTATTTTATTAAGCATGCTCCATCCATGAGCATTTAAGACAAGCACAAGTCACTGATGGACAGCGTCTTGAGTCTCGAGCTTGACTATTAACAAGATGCATACGGATAAATAATTTTGACTGGGATTGCCATCAGCCGGCACGTTCCAACAACAACTCACGCTTTAACAAAACCAATTTTGACATATTCTTTCCAACTTAAAAATGTCAAATAGCGAAAAACTTTCTCATATTGTTTGGTGACGTACTTCAAGCAAGCAAAATATCCTTGAACGACAATATTAGAGCTACAAAAGGACACACTATTGCTCATTCTGAGAAACCTTTTACATAGTGAAGGCAATATACAAGGTGAAAAAGACAATGTCATAAAGTTCATGCATTGCATTACCTTCCCTATAATCTTACAAACATTATTAAAGTATAATAGGAAAAATACTGATTGGACATAAAAAAGTATGTTTACTCGTATATATAGGGAACTATCTGATTATAAGATGATGTAATTTTTTGCAGAGGAATTATTTTGATAGCAATTAAAGTCATGGAGTATGCAAACGATTGCTTTTTTCGAAAAACAAAAGTACCGGTAGTACGCAGACAAGGTTAAGAGTGCAATAGCACAATGGCAATTTTAAAATAAATGTCACTTTGTCTGGACAAAAAATATTTGTTCTTCGCTAGACGTCTAATTTGATCAGACCCCCAGTGGCACGATTTATCTTGGACACAAACTTAGCAAAGGTAGTTTTAACAAAATTTATCTTGACAAAGATTCCTGCTATACCCCGCCCCCACCCAAATTGTTATTAAAAAGCATAATTACAAGTGGGCAAAATAATCAATGATTATAGTGAAAAAAATAACCATAAATAATACTCACAATAAAATTTGATTCAAGAAATGGCCATTTCCTTAAAATTTTTGTAGAGAACCTGATATATTCATGTTATAACCTTCACATTTATTTATTAATATTATAGCTCTGACTAAATTGTCAAATGTTTTTGAAATTGGATGTATGAATGTTTGTAATCGGCAATCAAAAATATGAAGGTTGTTTCTGGTATTTTTTTTCTTTCAGCAAATTTTGTATTTGTCTGTAACATAAAATGTTGGCTTTTGATAAGTGGCCACAAATTATATAGTTTATCCAAAATCCAAGTCAAACAACCACACACAAAAACTAAATTTAAATAATTCGTGAAAGTGAAATAAAACGTTACGAAAACCTTTTAAACCTGATTGAACTGATTTTACGTAGTCACATAGCCATTCAAAAAAAATTATATTATCACATATTGGTACTTTGTCAATTGTCATAATAAAACTTCATATTGTTTGAAATTTAAATCTAAACATATTAAGTAGCTTTCAACTTAAGTCATAAACATCCCAGCTACAAATCTTTTGTCAAACATGAGCCACTGATGGATCGTGCCGACAAGGCACGGTCCATCGGTGGTTCATGCTTGATAAAAATAAACTTATTTGATTGAGATGTCAAAAGTTGAAATGGATTATTGAAGAGTAGAACATAAAAAAGTACCAAGTACGTGAGATTAACTTTTGAGCAATTGTTAATGTTGAAGTGCACGAAGTAAGGCTTAGGACGTTGATAAAATCAGGCATGGGACACGGATGAATGTCTCAATTACAAATAACATGAAATCATACCTCTTCACTAGAAAGCTACTGATACCGTACTTATTATTATCATTTTGAAATAAATGTGTTAAAGCCTGAGGCATAGTCGATGGTACACAAAATAGAGCAACTTAAAATTGGTGTACGATTGATGTTGATGGAACTGGCTGGCAGAATCAAAGTACAGTAATTTTACAAACAGAATAAAACAAAATGATTACAAGATTTTCACAGAAATGTATTGAAAAAAAAGTTTTCTTGAAAGTTTTCAGCATTGTTAACTTTAGAAAGAGTAGGAAAAAAGTTTATTTTCAATTCTGTACGAGCAAAAAAATTTATGCTGAATTACATCTAATCTATCTGTTAGTGATGAAATACAAAACAGCACAAGTCGAGATGTGGCAGGATAGAGACAAGTTCGAGCACCCAAGTGCATGACGTGGAGAACGTCAATCGAAAGGCGAAACAGACGTAATTGCAGGTTTTAAAGATGTTAGATCTTGTTTTAAAAAGCAAAGCAACCCCATGCAACATGGCAATAGGAAATTTCAATTGCGTGTAACGGACAATTTCTTGGCGACTACTCTACGTAATAGTAAAAGTATGATTTCCTGTACGTATGGCCGAGCAAGTATATAGTAAATTGGTGCACCATGCCAATGCCTTAAAATAGCAATTTTGATGGAAATTGGAAGTGTGTTTGTGGTCTGAAATACTGCAAAATACAGTCGAGACCAGTGGTCAGTTTGAATTATCGTAGTTTAGTAAGTAAGATAAATGGACATTACGACTGAACCGTTTTAAATAGATAGTCCCATACTATGATGCTCACATCAAATTTGTTTCCTAGAGGAATTTTGCTAAAAATATGATCCATGATTGAAGATATATATGCTGACCAAAACATTTTGTCATTCAAGAATTGCCCAATTTAAATAATAACACTTCAGTTTCAAAGTTAGCGCACCGTTTCTTTTTTAAAGTAAAATTTATTATTTGTGAATAGCACAACCGGAAAATAAACAAACAAACTACTGAAAGGAAGCGTCCGAGTTAATCGAAAGTAATTTGCATCTCATGATCAGATTCTTATTGCCTTGAGGTGATGGCGAATGTAAATATAGAATTAAAATGAAAAATAAAAATAGAATATTACATTTCTATGCATCTATCTATACACTTCATTCATTTTATATTGAATGCAAGTAGTGTTTGGTCAGTAGGGAAGCATAAGTATCAACATATCATACACATGAAAATATTTTTTATAGCGGAGTTGTATATATAAGTTGAATTTTTCCAAGGAATCTAGTCTTCAAATAGAATAAATAAAAAAGGGAATTAATCTTATATAGGGATGGCTAATATAATATCTTTTGCTTTCAGAAACGAATCAAATAATTTCCCTGAATCGAATATTCAGAAGTCATAAGATAAAAAAACGAAGCCATCCTTATATTAGCTTATAATTTAGTTGCAAATTCAAACTTATTTCAGAGAAAATTTCAATATTATTATTTTGTTGACTCTAAATTATCTCAGAAAGAGAATCGAATAATTTATGATTCGAACATCGAAAAACAAACCAAATATTTTAGAGAGCCTTAATCTCAGAACTTTGTTCAATTGAAAGCTATAATCTATACTACGGTATGTTACGGAGTATTTCTTATCCTTTTGCAATATCAAAAGTGAAATTTTCAAAAATCAGTTTTCGTCCTATAATTTGACAATAATAGTATGAGTCATTCCAAGAGAAAAGTGATGAGTCGTATTGTTTGGATTAAATGATAGTACATTTCCCATTTATCTTTCCATTCCTTTTCTCCTAAGATCTTATGTACAGGTGATAACGAGGAATAACAATAATATAACAAATACAAAATACTTCAAATATTGATTTGCTCTGTGTCTAGTCAGTGAGTAAACAATGCAGCATGGTCTATAGTAAATGATTTTTGTCCAGTGAGATGGTAGCAAGACCCAGTTAAAGGGAAGTGGTCCGAGGAGATTTTGTCAAGAATGGGTCACTGCGGCACGGTCTATCTGTGGCTCAAACTTCACCAAGTATAACTCTTGATTGAGCTTTAAGTCTTGTGTATGGATTTCCAAAATTTAGTTTAAACATAATTTAAAATGGTATTGGAATTGGACTACTTTTTTATATTATAATTGTATAAAAAAACTTTCGTTTTTTAAAAAAATTCGGAAAATATTATAATTTAATTGGATACAATAAATCAATTAGACTAACTGTGTTTTAATTTAAGCTGTATTTTAAAGAAAACAAATTTAATTTGTCAAATTTTTAATAAAAAAAAAGTATTACAATTTGCAACAGACGGCATAATCTGAAAGGATAGGGTTGAGAGTGAGGTTAGAATTAAAAAAGGCTAGCACAACAAAAGCGATATATTGTATTGATTTGCTCTCCAGTTTGATGCAGTAAATAAGTTTTTCATTCTTATGTTTGATATGTCATCTCCATTGACTAGATCGAAGTATCGAACTTGAAATTGTCAGTAACCAGTGAGCAAAAACATAACATCTAATGTAGTTAATCAAATCCAGTAGGGTAACTATTAAAAAAGCTGCCTAAGGTGTGTCAAATAATTTAGTACGAATTTGATTGAAATATTTTCTTCTTCGAGTGCCAAGTCCTAATGCCAAACAACATTATGTAAAACATCTCAACAAACAGTATCATCATTGTCCCATACTCGAAAACATAATGTTTTAATCGAGTTCAGTGTACATATTTATGATAAACGATGAAGATAACATTGTTTGTTGTGGGTTAGTATCAGTGAGATAGAGAGGTCTTATCATAAAAAAGTCTTAAACTCCCGGCAGATAGCATAGTTTGTTACTTATGTATAAGAGCAGTAAATGTAGTGATGCAGTGAGTTGGAAAATATATTTCCATGCAAAAAATACAGTACTGGTTTGTTGATCATGAACCACAGATAGACCATGACTCAGCGGCATAATCAATCTGTGGCTTATGTTCAAACAAACTCAAATTGAAGGTTTGAAAGCGTTTAGAATTAAGATTACACTTGTTGTTCAAACTATTTTCTAGGATGGTAGAGTGTAGAAATCTATTTAATACCAGATGGTTGACAATCATAAGTAGCAAACACAGGACTTTTCAGATACTCAGGCACGTCCAACACTAAAAAAAATTTAGAATAGTATGGTAGTATTCAAAGATATATCATGTCCAGGAAGCTAAGAATGTATCTCTCGAGAAATATTATTCAGTAAAATGCCTTTAATTCGTCCAAGAAAGTGACAAGTTTCAGACATCCTCTAAAAATATGAGAAGCTGTCGCCCCACCATTTAGTCTGGAAACGATTTAGACAAAAGGCATAAAATGATCATATGCAAAACAGTGAGACCAGTGGTTTCATTCAAAAGTATTTAATAATAAAATGATAAATAATTTTTCATAATTTTTGCCTTTTCAAGTTCATCAAAAATTTTTACTTGGAAAACCTTGGGATGTAAATTCAGTTAAACTCATACTGTCAAATAAGTTCATTCCATTTGAATAAATTCTAAACAAATTTTACATCATACACAAACAGGAATATAAAAATTTACATGATGTCTGGCTATTGTCCCTCGCATACAAGCAAACTTGACGAATTCTGTTGCCAGTGAATAAAATTCCAAAATATTATATACAATATACAAATAGCCTCAGCGCCCGATGAGTGACACCTATTCAAGCTGTTTGGAGAAATCTTTGATACACATGGGAGTAGTTACCGATAGGTCTGCCAAATATATTGTTGTGATGGAATGCAGGGAGTTCGACAGGAGATAGGTTTTTGTGGGTGAGCAACTGTATCAACAACGTACACTAATGACGCGATTGAATGTGTGGCGATTCGATTTAGCACAGCAGTCCAAATGTTTGCTGATGACAATGAGTTGTCATTCACTTTCAACTTTAGTATCTGTATTTGCAGGCGATTTTTTGTTCTATGTGTTGTTCTTGAAGCTTAGGAATATCTGGAATATATCGAATTTGGATGGATCTTCTATTTATACTATTTTTATGAACTTAGAATTTCTGGAATACTTGTATTATTTTTAGTACTTGGGAATAGTGGTCGACATGATGTAATGTTTAAAGTTATTTACAAAACACTTATGTTGGACGAAACTACATTTCTTCAAACATAAGTATTTGTGAATAATTTTCATACGGTAGTTTTATTGTTATTTGTGGTTCGCTATCCACAATCAGCAAAACTTATTGAAAGATTTTCTACAACTTTTTAACCAGAAAAAAATTTTGTCAAGCGAGGGACATGAATGGATCATTACTCATTGGGATAATCTATCATTGGCCCCCTATGTGACCAAAGATATTTTGAATTTTTTTGCTATTTACTTAAAACTTACTAGATATTCATTCAACTTCGACACAAAGGAGAACACCCATAGAGCAGAAAAATTCCAATTTGCATAGAATAATCATGTGTATATGAAAAGCTTTGTAAAGATTTCGGAAGCCTGATCGCAGTAGGTAGCTGGCAGATTGTGAAGTATTGAGAATTATTATGTACCGGTAGCAACTTATTATATAGCTTTGAAATAAAATGGCAAACATGTATGTAAAATTTGAGAGAAATGAGGATAGAATCAAGCTATTTATCAATAAAAAAAAAATTTTTTTCCACTTTATTAGAAAAAGAAAAACGGAACTACTTTTTTATATAAATCTTTCAATTTCTTCGACAATATCTTTGAGTAATTCATCCAGAGTTGAGCTAGGTCCTTTAGCAGTATGGAAGTTTGCAACCTGAACCAGGTTGCAATACCTTGGTTTGGTTTGGCGAAAAGCTCAAGTCTGACTTATGGGAATCTACCAAGCACACTTATCAGTATTTATCGTTAGATATATACTTTAGCATTACCAAGAGTTTAACCACAGTGAAGCACAAAAATTTAAAATGATATCTTTTTTCTAATGCTATATAATATTTGTTGCTTTCAATACTTGTTGAAAATATATAGTATTAGTATTATGATGACAAAGGTATGTACGATATAGAACTTCCTACTTTCAAAACTTCCAAATTATTCAACAGATATATTTATGAAATATATATTATTCAAATTTTTAACTACACTACGGTACTACAAAATTATAAAAAGAAATTTTGCAAAGTTTCGTAGTAATAAAAGAAATATCTGAACTGGACAGTGGATATATCAGATAAAATGTCGGAGCAAAACTTTGAAGTGCATAGAGCAGCAATACATAATGCAGAAAATGTATTGTTTCCATTGATATCAGGTGAGTAAACCCAGGGCAGATACTACTCAATACACTTTACTATAAAGTTTCAGTTTGATGTGTAATGTTTTTTTACTGATGGTGCCATATTTTCATGGTGATGACTAGCTAATTTCTTTCAAGTGCTGATTACCAAGCTTGCTTAAAGCGAATTTCTGACAAAAAAATATTATATTATTTTTATCTCATTGTACATATTAGACAATTTTTCGGTAACAATACTGCCGTATGTTAAATGTCTTTATTAAACAGAAATTTTTTCACATTGGAACTCTGAAATAAATCTTTTTTAGAAGTATTGAATATTTCGATTTCCGCCCTATTTTCAAAGTATATCTACCTATCATTCGAACAGCATAATATTGTATTTTTTATGTATTCTAAATACCGGTAGATCTGTTTTATAGAAAAACAAGATTTTATGTGGGAAAATTTGACATAATTCATTTTTCTTTGTTATTTACTAGAATTGTTTGAAACTATTTGAATCAATTAGTGATTCGACAATCATGACGTCGTAAAGTGTTTGATAAAACCCCTTCATTGATTCGGAATCAGTACAATCTAAAATTTATATGCCGTGCATACAAATCCAAAGACTTTTTAGGAAAATTAAGATCTTCTCAACAATTCAATTTGGGTCAGATATAGAAAAAAACAATGATTACGAATGTGTAAAATCTTGAAGAATAACAGGATTCGAACCTACATCAAGATGATCAGCGCTTTTTATCGATTGAGCCAACCACTGCTTCAAAACGGAACTTCGATATTTACTTTCTACCACAAATAACCACTAGTATCTGTTTCTACAATTGCAGTTCTTGGCATACTGTTCAATGCATTCGTTGTACTTGTTATCGTTGTG
Source organism: Styela plicata (assembly GCA_963675895.2). Lineage (NCBI taxonomy): Eukaryota > Metazoa > Chordata > Ascidiacea > Stolidobranchia > Styelidae > Styela > Styela plicata. The sequence goes on along the minus strand of OZ023144.1, from coordinate 6,871,878 downwards.
ACAGAAAGATCAAGATCAAACAGAACGGTTGCAAATACTTTTGTTATGAATCTAGCAATTGCAGATATTTTATTTCTTGTTGCGTTACCTTTTCATACACCATCATTATTCGATCATGGATATCCTTACACGATTGGAATGTGTAAACTTTTAGAAGGTGCATATTTTTTATTATCAAACAGAATGTTGCCATGTTAATAAAATCTGATTTTCTAAAAGTTCAAAATGCTTTAAAACCACCAATATGAAATAGCAGTGTTGATGATTTTAAAGCTTTTTGTACAAATATATTAGTGTTGGACATTCCCAAAATAGGGTAATGTAATATTCAACAAATAATTCATCATAAAATCATTGTATGAATTGGGAAAACTTTCCTACTGATGTGAGCTAATTTCTGCGGGTGAGTCTCGGACATTCGAACAGCCTGATGTACACATTAAAAATCTATTTTTTCTATTATATAAACCACATATAGACACAGAATCCGTTAGTAACCATATCATACTCAACATCTTTTACCAAAATTGGTAGGACCCGATCGACGAAAGTTTAATTTTATCAAATACAAGACACATATGGACCATTACTCCAGGACCGATAATATGCAGATTAACAGCACAATGACTTTTGATCTATTTTTCATGTAGGATTTTCGGACTCGATTTATCACTTAATTCAGCGAATCTTTTATCAAAATTAATGCTGGTTATTATTGTTGTCTGTCAATTTAAACAATATACACTCATTTGTGGACAGTCATGTAATTCATTATCCACCCATACTGTGCTTTTTACTCCTGGTTAGGACGTTAATTACGTCCTAATCTGACTAGTTATTGTATCATTCTTTGTATGGTGTTCATGCGGTAGGCGGAAATTATTAATAATAAAAAAGTTTTTGCATCGCTCTATCAAATCCTCTATTTTTCGAAGGATTTCAGTAATGGATGTCGTTTGTGCAATCCACCCCAATACACAACAAGAGATTCTAGGAAAATATTTTCCAACATTTCTTTTCGAACTTTTCATAACTAAATTTCATTTTATTTTGTCAAGGATGAGTCACAGATGGACCGCGTCTCATCGACATGATCCATCAGTGACTCATACTTGACACACACACTGTTTTGACATAAGTTTTCTGATTGGGATCTCCTCAAAGAAACCCACTCAAACGATGAAAACAAAATTATACATTTTATTTCAGCAATGAAGCATGTGAGTTATCATTCTTCTATATTATTTCTAACTGGAATGAGTTTCGATCGTTACATGGCGATAGTACATAGCTTGAGATCACTTGAATACAGGACACAAAGGAACGCCAGGTAATAATTATACATAATAAATTCTGAAACGTGGGAAAGATTTCTACTATTAATTACAATCTTATGTGAAGTAGTTAACGGTGTTAAATTGATAAACAAATTGATGGTTGTGAAACTGATAATTGTTGCTTTGACACAGAATATAAACTTAGATGAATGTTAGAATTTCTAAACTTCATATAATATATATGAAGTACCCAATCAAAAATTTTATTTTGTCTAGCGCAGAGATGTCCAAAACATATTAAATATTCGAATACGCTCGAAAAACAAAATGTAGCAAAAATACTTGATTTTAGATATATTATAAAATAGTGGCATACAAAAATTTTATGCTTTTATTATATGGGTTGGTACAAAATAGACAGAAAAGTTCACTTTGGTATTGTTTCATGAAACAAACAAAAAAATTGTGACCAATCTTGATGGTTTTATAGATTTAAACAGGTTTAACTAGATTTAAATACCATTTTCCCTCAAAATAGTTTCAATGCGTTTCTTTTCATCAAAACCATGTCCCAGAATGTTTTAGATATTTTTTATTTGTAATAATTTTTTCAGAATGTACCCAGATAGTAAAATATTTGGTTTTAACCATCTCTGGTCAAGCGTGCGGCATACACAAATAAATACTTAATAAACTGAAAATTTTCATTACACTGCTCTATAAACAATACCTAAACGTAACGGGGCTCTCTGCGGTCATGTGTATGACTATTAATTATGCATTCAATTCACTCCTAATTGAGCCATTACATTTTAATGGCTCGCATTATGGTAAACCAATTATGAGCCCATTCACAAGCAGGAGAATATTTTAAAAATTCAAAAGTTCGTTACACAACGAAGACCAAAATAACTTGTTTATTATAACGCAGGTTTGAAAAATATTTATATATTCATTGCAACACCCTATCAGAAAGATTTGGCCAATGTATCGTTGGCGCATGCTAAACAAAATTAAAAATCCTGATTGGGCGGTACATACATTATTGCAACATAAGAATCTTATTTTTTACTCAATTTACCATCAGTCCCGGTACCTTTTTCAAAATTAAGAAGCACTGAACCACAGAAGTCATTCACCTATACCAGTACTGTTATGGACACGCAAAAGGTCAATTGCTATGCTACTCCAAAACCCAAAGGAAATGCACTTAATCAAAAGAGTAATATTCCTACAATAATACCACTTGAAGCAAGATTAAGATATCCGATTGAAATGTCTAGAGACATGTAACCTTAAATGTATCCAACACTTTTGTGTAACAGCGGTGTTGATACCAGTAGGCCAATATATTATTATTACATACTCTATTCGCGTCGAACACAACTAAATCAATAGGATAATTTATTTAGTTAAGTAGAAGACACAGACTTATCACACTCTAGGACGCCAGAATCTTGATTTTCTACGAGTGTGGTCATTTTCTTCGAATGAACAAAAAAAGCTCCACAACCATATTTTATAGCACTATTGATGGTTTTGAACCTTTTTACAGTTTGGTTATTATGAAATACTCAAAATTATCAAAAGCTTCTAGCTACAGCTTCGTCATGGAATATTGCCCATTAGCTAAATTTCCTTCTGATGGAATATATTTTCTTTGGTTGTCTGAGTAACAGGCATTCAGTAAGGCATTCAGACGTGCACCATCAGTGGCTCATACTTAGCAGACCTTGCTTGTATTAATTTTTTCTTTTATACAACTCATTTATCGTTACAATCAAAATTTCAGAATTGCTTGCGGAATTTTGTGGTTGACAAGCATCATTACTTCCATCCCCATAATTGTGTTTTCAACATTGGAAGTTTGGACGGATGGAAATTCCACTGTTTCGATAGGACATTGCATACAATTGTTTCCAGGACATGAAAACGAAAAACATTTTGCAACTGAAGACGAATTGCTTGAAGAAATTTACACTGGTGATTTAGGTAAATATATTTTAACGAAATTCTGGCCAAGAGCCACAAGATCAAGGGGTGACAGTCGAAGAGATAAATACACATATTTAGAAATCGTTGAATATTATCAAAATCTGATTAAAAAATGTTTTTGTTTGCAGTAAAATCAAACTTCCTGAAATTATTTATTACAATTATTGATCACAAGACTGACATAACGATCATATTTTTCCTTCCACCAATATATGTGTAGTCACAAAATGGTGTTTCTACTGAATGCAAGTCTCTGCATGATATCTATCAAAATGATATTTTTTTTATTAAAATCAAACATTTTATTATATTTCATTATTCATAAAATCTTTAGAAAGATTTGCTTGGATCAATCAAATCAATAATTTTATTTTCTGAAACATAAGCCACAGATTTACCGCGCCATGTCAGTGACTCATACTCATTAACAAAAGATGCTGGGACAAACTTTTTTCGACTGGGCATTTTTTTAAATATCGGTTGGTAAAAAGTCAAAATATCTGTATCTGTGTTGATTGTGAAACCCCAATTTATCGTTCTAGCTCAAAACAAAACCAACTTATTTTATTCTATATCTTTTATTTTATATTCAGGAGGAGCATACGAATATCCAGAAACGTATGGTGATGCATCCGGTGGAAATGTAAATAATAATGATAGCAAAGAATACGACTATTATGTTTCAGCTTTAACCTTGAATCAAAGTACACAGGACTTGGGTAAGAAAAATACTGATAATACTATATTTGATCAAGCATAAGCCAAAGACATTTGTCGTAGTAATAATACTAGGTTATGATTTCATATGTACAAGGCCCATGGGATTTTTGATTTGTAAAAAGGTTAGACTTTGAACATTGTTGTATTGCCAATTCTATTTCGAGTGATACAAAAGTTGTAATTAACAGGATAAGTGTAACTACAACCGTCAATTGTATTGTATAAAGCATGCAATATATCTTCCAGATATTCAACATGAGCTTTTAATCAATGAGGCCACTTGATAGACATTTTGTATCTTAATGTAAACTATCTGATGTAAGGATTGTACAATGAACCTGAATTCATGTGGATCTGAGCAAATCTCAAATCAACCACGACTGCAACAATGACCATGCGTTCCATCCTATATGTCAAATTTTATTTAAAAGTTTCAAAACATACAATGTCGTATAGGAATGGATCTGTGTGTGACGAAAAGGCAGTGAAATAATAAATGCATTCAGAATCGCATTTTTGTCATTGATGGATCAAATCGAGACAGAGTTTGTCGGTGGTTCATGCATGACAAAATATTTTTTTAACATTAAAAAAATTGAACATATGTTTAAAGTAACGAATGATTAAACCTTCCTTGTAAAATACAGGTAATGTTCCAGAAAAGATATGCATGGAGCGAGGATATATTAAAAACAAGAATTCGATATCTTTCTGGGTGTGGCAATATTTCACATTCATCGGATTTTTCATAATTCCAGCGTTAATAGTAATGTTCTGCTACTTCAAGATCTGGCGAGCCACCGCAATTAGAAAAATTAGATCACAAAATCAGAAAGCGGAAGGTAGGATTCAGGAGTGTTGTGTTTCAATATCGACGTATTGGTGCTGGGTCAAAAAGCACTCCAAGCACTTTGATCGACTGTTAGAGTTATTACAATCGTACTCTAACAAATAATCTACAGATGGAACGTGCCTCTACGGCAGGATCCATCAATGGCTCATGCTTAACAAAATAAGTTCAGCCAAAATTTGACCGACTGGGTTAGGTAAAGATATGATTTTTTTATTAATCATACCAAATTTAACTTCATCATGACAAATTTGGAGAACAAGTTTTTTTTAAGAAAGTAGAAAAAAAATTTTTACCCATTTTAACCAGTCATGAGAAAAACTTTTCAAATACCACGAGTGCTTTTTGACCTAGTCTAATGTGTGCTTTGTGTGTTATGTGATGTGAGAATGTGTGGAGTGGAATTTGTTTACTTGTTGTTATTTGCTGTTCTTGCACACTGCTACCATTTTTGCACAATTCATCTTTTCTAAGGCATACTATACTATTATTGCTTTAATATTTTTTGAGCAATTGCGAGCAACAGCGATCAATTAGAAATATTCTATGAATTTCAAAAATGATTTTCTGCCAAATCATTATAATATACATTGAGCAAAGTTTATCCGTTTGAAGTAATATTATTTATTAAATATTGGAGCAATCAAACTTGAAGGTCGCTAGTGATTCATTTGGAAGCAAACAATTTAGTTGAAAATTAACTACCAGCATTGATTTTTTAGTGCTTATATTTAAATTGCAATATCAGGTTACATACCAGTCAATTATAGAAATATATTTTTTGCATTGCACGAGTTCCAGGTGGACTTGCCAAGCTGACACAATTACTTTTGTGAGCCACACAAATTTCTCTACTCTGATTGTAAAAAAGGTTTTGCAATAGATTAAATTGATAAAAATTGAATTTAAATATCAAACTGTACCCAATCGAGCCCTATTTTGGAAAACAAAATAACACGTTCTATTGACGTCATTCCCAAGGTCAAGTGAAGCAGAAATTGCATTGTTTGCAAAATATTAAAAAATGCTTTGCAAGTAATGTCAAAACATATTTTGTACTTCCGCAGTACCAGTATGCTGGCTTTTATTTCAAATCGCTTTGGTATTAAAAGAAATAGCATAAATAACAAAGGCCACTTTCGACTAATATAATAATTCAAAGATACAAATTGCAATATTATTATAGCACTAAAATTAGGCAAAAATAATAAAGGGCTACGCTATTTGATCATTCACACAGACATTGATGTGTTGCCAAATTTGGTCTTCTTTGTTTGAGATTATGCTTTATGAAAGAAACTGCCCACATGAACATCTAATTTTGGAAAATTCTAATTTTTTAGTATCTGTAAGTAAGTAGCATAATACAAGTATTTTGCTACATCATCATCTCATTACCCTACTTTAAAAGCCTGGCCTTTTAAAACTTTTTCTGCACGAATACTCATAATTTTATTACTACTCCAACTACTACCTCTGCCACCATAAGAAATCTTATTCAAGACTTGGAATAAGAACATCGACCGTACAGCTTTAGATAACAATGTTGTTTAGCAGGAAATCAGGAACAACAGAATTTACATCCGACTGCTGGATCACCAAAACAAGATTGGAAGAGTAAGTGAATTCTATATCCCAACCAGAACTTCTTATAATTTCAATCCTTTTGTCAAGTGTGGGGTACTGACGAATCCGGCCTAAACGGCACAATCCATCAGTAGCCCATGCTTGACAAAAGATAATTTCTTGTTGGGATTTTATAATACGTAACAGGGCACATATAATTAATCTGAAATAATATCACTGCATGGTGCTTTTTTTTTGTTTTATCTTTCGTGTTTTGCATGATTTTGATTTATATGTATGGCATGTTGTTGTGTGGTGTTGTTGGATATTTGAACAAGGTTTCTGTACATGTTTGGATTGGGGATGTCTCTATATTCACTATATATATAGAATATAAAATGAAATCGCTGATATTCAACCATGTTTCCCATTTTGTAACAAAGTCATGATTTAAGTCAAATTTTGCATGGTAAAATTTGGCATATATCATGATTTTACTGCAAAACGTTAACTAATTTAAGAGTAATCGAAAAACAGAATTACTTTTAATCAGGATTCTGGAATACAATTAGCCGACTATTTGGACATCCCTAGTTTGGATACCTGCAAGTTTTAAATAATTGTTCTAGTGATTTAGAAAATGATTTGTGAAAGAATTCACATCTGCTGCATTATCATTTAAAAAAAAATTCATTAATTCTATACCAATAAAGAGATCAAGCTGTACTAAATCAATTTGTAACTGTTACTATAATTGAAATGTGTTGTCAATTCTAAACTGTGATTTTGTCTGAATTGAAACCTAAAATTAACCAGATATAAAAAATCTCAAATAAGACCCATTATTGGTGCTGCTGTTCTGATAATGGAGGATATACAGCATGTAAAAAACCAAGAGCACAATCAAAAACTGGAATATCTTATACCGGTATGCACAATTCAAAAATTGTTGATTGTGACGCTCTGTGCAACTGCATACCTTCTAAGGATGCCGTGGAAATGACAATGGTACATCCACGATTTTTAATTGTTAAACTAGCTATGTTTATATACCTGGTATACACAACAGAAATTTGATTTGCAATTGACAAAATGAACCAATTAGTTGTAATTTATTTTATAGTACGGCATTTATATAAAAATTTCAAAAAGAAAGTAGCAATACCACATTTTTAAATATCTTGTAACATTGAGAATTTCATTTTGGAAAAATGAGCAATCGATCCATCATCAACAAAAAATGTTTTAACAAAAGGTATCGTTTACAATAGGAAAAATGGAAAAAAATTCTCCGAAATCTGAATTTGACCTTGTTTTGTTGCAATAGACACAATCTTACATTGTTTTCATGTTATTTTTTGTTGTCCCACAGAAATTCAATCTAAAGTTACGATCATGGTGGCATGTCTAGTTTCCGCGTTTATAATTTGCTGGTTGCCATTTCAATTGTGGATTATTGTGACACTTCCACCAGGAGTCAAGGTAAATATGAATCAAATGTATACTTTAATTAAAGAAGCAGACCCAAACAGTGTGGTAAATCTTGACGACATGGTGACACAGTCTTAATAGAAAAACGCCAAACTGACTACCACAATGGAGCATTGTTGAAAAAGTATTAAATTATAGAAATCAGAAATATAAAAGACATAACAAGACATTTCAGACGATCAAGACTAGTCATTTATTATCTACACTTCCTGCATTTAAAAAAAATGGTTTCCATCGGAAAAAGCTTCACCTGTATACAAAAAAGCTATATATCACTTGCTCTTGATAAAACAATATATCCACAGTTAAACTGTGTCTATACAACGAGATTCATGAGTGAGCCTTGAAAAGTGATCAGTGTATTCAATGGTGGGATCCGTCAGTAACATACACTAAAAACAAAAAGGCATCCAAAGAGGTTCGAAAAATCATTCAAAAAATAAATGTAGGTATCATATTCATAATACATTTATTTTTTGAATGATTTTTCAAAAAGTAATTTCTGATTAGTGCTTATTATGATATTCCCCTCTCTTTTAGGTTGTATCATCGCACCATTGTGACATAATAATCGTAGTGGTGACGATACTTGCTTGGGCAAACAGCCTACTGAACCCGATATTATATTCAATAACGAGTGAAAACTTTCGAAAGAGAGCGATTACGACGTTAATGTTCTTGAGATATGGATCTAGGAGGTAAGGTAATAAAACATTCACGACAGCTAGATGTGGGCAAATTAAATTGAGGGTCAAAGTTGAAATCCATGTGTGTTAATTGTTGAAAATGGATTTTCCAATTATTTTTGTCAAAGACAAGCCATAGATGGATCACACCACACTCAATCTGAGGCTTTGTCATTGACAAATCAATATTTTGGCACAAATTACAAACCAAAAAGGATATAAAATACACCCAAAATTCGAACTTGCATGCATTGAAGCTTTCACCCTCAAAATGCTTCACTAATGCTGGCTGCACAAAGGTAAAAAGCATAAAAAAAGTTGCTTGCTAAACTAATTTTCTAATTAAAATTATAAATAATTGTTAGTCAGAATTATTAGAATTATAAACTTGAAAATATTTTGTATACTGCATAAAATTTTTCAAGTACAGTAATTCTATACTTTGTAATTTACAACCTGGGTGGCAAAAACATATATCACCATTTCCAGACAAACACAAGTGCAGTCTTGCATACATTTCTCAAATTCCAGTCCTTTTGAATATTCGCAATGCACATTCCATTCAATTCAAAATTTTCAATTCAATAATAGTTTAACACTACAAAGCAGAAATATGCAATACGCAAAATATGGTGTTGTTGAGTTTGGGCCACCCGATGGCTCGTGTCTCCAAGGCACGGCCCATCAGAGACTAATACTTGACAAATAGGTGGAAAACATTGGCTTAAAACCAGCGGTTTCTAAAAAAAACAAGACCCAAGCAAAATTGCAATTATTACCCATAATGTTTTTATGCAAAACAAAGTGTGAACAATGATAATTAAGATACTGAAACTAAGTGAAAAGAAAAAATGCGGTATCAACCCTGTTGAATATGGCCTTTTTTGTAATCGCCTAATCGGTATTATATTTTATAAAATATTATTTTCATGTTGAATCAATCCTTATATATATACCGTAGAAACAAATTTGAGTGACAAGAAAAGAAAAGCTTTCCAAATTTTAGCAATTAAATATGAATTATATGAGGTAACACATCAAATTTGCTAGTGTCGAAATTCAGTTTCAATGACATTAGACGTCTTTCAACAAATACGCTCAATCGAAATACAATATGCTGTTGCTTTATTTAACTTTTTCGCTTGATGGCTATATCATTCACTGCATGAACAATGCTGAGCAATTTTGTGAGCATTACAGTAGTAATTATAGAGCAGAACTTCAATACCACATTTGGAATATTTTTAATCTTTATAATTGCAAAATGCATAGAAACTAAAATTATATGGTTATATATTTTACAATTTTCAAAATAAATTTTTAAACTCAAATATCGGTCGGTATATATAATACTCTTGTATGATAGTGTATTAAAACCTTATTTTGTAATGATATTACAGAAGGTGAGGTACTCTGAACGACAATGGTAAAACGCAGTCACTGGTACCTGGCCTGAGCAAAGATGATCCTTAAGTTCCCTTTTACGACACGCAGGAAATATTTTAGGACCGTTCTGAATCTCATTTCTACAGGGCAGAAATGTTATTAATTCCGCTAATACAATGTCGAGTTCAACAACATCTGTCGTGGCTTATGCTTTACTAAACAAAAATAAACAGTGAATCAACTAAAATACATCAATACATTTTGAACCTCAGCAGAGATCACCCCCCTTAAAGGCACGATCCATTCGCCCATTCTTTACAAAGCATATTACAATATTTTCTGATTCGGTCAACTTCAAAATAGAGAATTGTCCACATCACCATAAAATAATAACGCATTATTACAATCTGATGACAGATGTAATGATTCACTCATTCATCTCTCTTAATATCACTTCTCATTAAAAATGTGGTTAAAATAACCACAATTTTTTTTATTTGTAAAGATGGTATTATAAAAGCATAAAGATCTTTCGACATGTCGAACTAAGTAGTAAACTTGGATTAAATTAAAAATTGATGACACGCTTTATGGAGAATTTTACATCACAATTTCTAAGATCTTTGCGTGAAATGGTTTTTTGTTTCGGTAGTAAAAAATCGGTCAAGCCAGTGGAACAAAATTTATATACAGTAGATTATACACACATAAAATTTTTTATCCCTATTTATACATTTTCGAGAGTCAGTTATTAAAACAATCATCTGTTGCCTTTTGTCACCAGCAACCTCACTATGAAATTTATATGTAAAATAACAATAACATAGAGATATGGTTTCTTTGGATATTTAAATTTTACCACATCTTCGAATATTTATGATATCGTTGATATTATTATTAATTTATAAAGTTAAAAAGAAATGTTGCAAATCGAAGTACACATAACACCAATATCGCAATATGTCTCAAACTTAGGAAAATTTAGTTTGAAATTAAATCCAAACTTCATAGAAAGAATAAAATCTCACTATGCCTTAAAATTTAGGGTAGTTTACAAAAAGCACTACATTTTGAACATATTCAATGTCTAGCAAAATCCTTCATATAAAATTCGTCAAATGTTATAACTTTTCTGCAAAATTTTAGAATTATAATCCAAACAAAATAAGCACATTCCAAGTAGATTTTTGTCTAGTACAGGCCACAGATGGACCACGCCGGGATCAGCGGCGGGATCCGTCAGCGACTCATACTTAACAAAAGATGTTTGGATAATCATTTTCTTCCAACTGGGATGCCTATTTAGAAAAAGCTGTTGCATTTTAACATATTTCCGTCCTTATTTAACAGAACATTAAGAATGTCAGTCACTAGAACCAGTAGAACTGGGTATGGAATGAGAACAGAGAAAACAGATCTGATGCCTCATTCAATAGCAGTGGGAACTTCTCCAAAGACAGACAGACGAAGCATACAAATTTCAGTGCCGACTACACCTATTGATGGCAGTCCCCCAACAGGGCAGATGAAAATTACATGTGAATATACACAACAATAAGACCATAAGGAGCCATTCGAAGACTTTGGCACTCCCACATTAGTATGTGCCAACTGTTAATTATCAGTACGAGAGTGGAAATCTTTTCACCAAACTCGAAGCGTTTCATTATTGATACAAAAGTCGCTCATCCACCCCATCTTGGGTCCATGACATAGTCAATAAAACCTCAGTAGCATATAATAATAGAGCATGATGAATGACGGATCGTAATGCTAAACAGCGTTGTTATTACTCTAGTTTGACAAACTAAGTTGAAAATGTAAAATTGCAATTCAATTTGGCAAAAATTTACTCAGAACTTAATTGAATTTTAAGGAATCGAAGAAATAACGGTATATTCATATATTCACATATTGATTTTTGAAGTCCAATTTTCTGTCATATCATTTCCATACAAATGATGAGCAAATAATTCAACTCTCTCGTTTCAACAAACTATTGTAAACAAACCATCATTTTTTTTTGTTCAAAAGTATAATACATTATAATTAGTTTTTATTTTTCTATTTACATTTATAATACATTGATTGGTTTCTATATTGATAATAATACATTACTGAGTTCTTTAATCAGGAAAAGTTTTGACGTCTCAATAATACACAATTAGGGTTTCATTTTTTGAAGAAATTTATCTTTTAAAGTAAAACTCTAATCAAAGCTTTTGGAATGTGACTTAAGAAGCAAAATGAAAAGAAATTCTGAATTTTTTTTAAGTGTGGTTACATTTAAATATCCAGTAAAAATATCCAGATTAGATATTCCAATTTAATATCTGAAAATATATCTGAATAAATTGCAATTGTGAAGCAAAAAGATAACATTGCTATTTAAAAGTATATGCACTATTGTTATTTAAACTCAACTACACCCAATGAAAGATGTAACTTAACCTATTATCTCACAGATTTATAAAATTTAACAAAAGACTTATTCGGTTGGGATGTAACTTTTGAAATAGTGATCGTAACTGGAGCTGTCCAAAATATTTGATTATAGTCGGAATATTCAAGTCATAAATTATTCGATTTCTGCAACAATTCAAAATCAACAAATGATAATTATAAATTTTTTTCATAAAAAAGTGTGAATTTTCATGTAAATTATAAGCTGATAAAAAGATGTGTTGTTTGCTTATTAAATGACTCCGATTCAAATATTCGATTCTGGAAAATTATTCGATTCGATTTTGAATATAAAAGATATTCGATTTTGGCCACTCCTAATCCTAACCTAAATAAAACACGTTCCATTAGAATAGTAGTCATTCTTGTGATTCGGTCAATAAGTTTTGAAAAAAAACATCAGTTACTTTGTGGTTTTCATATACATTTAATATATTTAGTTTAATTTAGCCAGGCAATATAAGGAAAAAATGTCAAAATTACATTTTTCCAGTAATATTTTGAATAAAGATATGTCTTTAAAAAATGATTAAAGTGATATATTCAATTTGAAATAAACATATTTTCGGTTACTTTATACACTTTTCCTGATTTCTGGCAAAAATCCGCCACTTTCTAATATTGGTGGTAAGGCATGGCCGTAAATTCAAGCCAATAACGGCAAAAATATTTGTATTGAGAAATCTCATCATTTTACCATGTCGATTTTGAAGTAAGTTACTCAACATATGATATATTTATTTAAAATTATCTCGAACATATCACTGCAGAAATATTATTTCGTTTTTATGATACCTATTTTGTAAAGTAACTGCCTATATAGTACAATTGCCACATGGCCTGTTACTGTTTTTAAATACGAGGAACTGCCCAGTATGAGGTACATGTAATGAACATTATATTATATTGAATTTTGATGCTCACAATCATTAGATATTGCTATTATATGTACCCCCAGTCGGGATATTTTATTTTGTCAAGCATGTGCCACATATGGACCACGCCTGGACAGCGTCTTCCATCAGTGACCCATGCTTAACAAAATATGTTTAATCATAATAAATATGACTGGGGTCAAGGCCTACCTATGAGTTTCATGATATAGTTAATTTTTTTTTCAACTTTTTATATGCCTACTAGTTTCATTTCAATCTCTAGTTTCATTTTTCTTTGTCTCATATTTTGTACCATAAAGAAACAATACTATTATATAACCTTCTTCAAAAAACTTCTTTTTTATTGATTTTATAATCTTTATTTATAATGGTGTAACATGACAAAAGAAAAATAAGATTTTGTGTGCTGGGTGCCTGTTAAGTACCTTAATCGGTCCAAGAGGTATGAATCAACCTGTGTGCCTGTTCGCAGGCCAGATACAGGGGGAGGGATGTGAGGATCGTACACCGCTACCAGCACCAAAAAACTGAAACGAGTATCATTACACAAGATACCACAAAAATTCAGGTGTACTTTACCCACTAAATCAAAAGAGTTAACGTTGCACACTCTGTAATGCTGCAAAATAGGCTTGAACTTTTTTCAAACCATAAAATATTGGTTCCATCAAAAATTTGAAGCCCTTGGCGCAATTTTTCATATGCTTTTTTTGTTGTATATGAATTGTTGGAATAAATATAAGCCTGCAACGCACATTATGTTGTTGTCAATTCTACTACATAAATTATTCCCCCCTTTTGCCGCCGCACTGCTCCCGCTCCCCCCTTTGCCGCCGCATTGTTTGCCGCCGCACTGATTATTACAAAGGATAGCTTGATACTTCGCTGCCACACTACCACAGTCTTTCCATGTCCATAAAAAATCAGTAAACGCTAGGTCCAAAACTCCACTCTCTCTCTTAAACTTTGGAAAATTTAAAGCTGGAAGTAGTGCCCAAAAGTGACCAATTAATGATCATATAAGTAACAAAGAGCTGTTTCATAATGTAGTACCAGCAACTGCATTCTAAGTAGGGGTGGGCAAAACCAAATCATTCGAATTCGAATCTCATTTGAATAATTTTTCCAAATCGTATCACTAATTCCATGTAAATAACTAATATCCCATTATTACTGATACAACGAGTCTCTGTTGTGAAAATGAGAATTTTGTAGTATATAGCGTATTTCCAATTCACATTACACGACTAAGAACATCAACTTTCGCATTTTAATGACAAAAATGGTAAAATTCAACAAAAATCGATTTCATTTTGTCGTTAAAAATAAAAAATTTAGTTTATTTATCAAGTTTTTGTTCCCATGAAGGATCCACAATTGATTAGAATAAATTCGAAATAAAATCGAATACTTCGAAACACTGAATCCGAATTGCCCAGCTCTAATTCTAAGCTAAAAAAACATTTCTCCCTAGTAGTATATATCAATAAATCGTTTGGTTTATTATTTAGTATTACCGGTACTATAGTCCAAGAGCATCACTAAAAAAAAAACTCTGTCAGATCTGAAAGTGGTAGAACGTCATTTACTCAGTTTCTCAAGCACCCAATGAAAATGGCTGCCATCGGAGAAAATTTACCATATGGTGCAATAATTTCTGATATAACAATTAAAAACTTATAAGATCAATGTTTTGAAGAAACCTATTGTATTTTTTGCCTTTGTTGATATAACTTTACAAAAATTTACCTGGAAATCCTGTTTCCAGCATCATGGCCATATTGTAATGAGCACTGAGATGATCATTGGTTGCAGCGGATGAATATAGATCAAATGCTTTGCTCAAATCCTTTTTCAATCCTCCCAAACCTCTCTCGAAGCATATACCAAGATGATATTTTGAATTTGCATCCTGCGAAAAATAAGAGAACGGTTTGAAGCACAAGCAAATATTATCATGATTAAAAAGTTGAACAGAATAAATTTTGCTCTTCTCCGGCTTGGTTTGATATGTCGTCTGTATGTGATCCGTGCATGTGCGGGCTATACCTATCCTTATTTCAAGTGAAGTCTTGATCTAAGCTGAAAGGTGCTGGACCGAAAGTGGTAGAGAGATATATACCACTCTCTTCATCTCACTATAGCAGTCAAGAATACTTGAATGATCTTTCGCATCTTCCTAGAACGCAAGGCTGCCAATATGAGGCTCGGTATGGTATTACTCTGATTGTGACACGATAGTACGGTGACATTAACTTTTTAATTTTCGTACTTGGTACCGTACGTAGTACAAACTTTGAAATTTATTCATACCAACCAAACCCTTTTTCGTGCCTTCACTTTACACCAAGTTCTTCTGATATAGATTTGAAAATAAATTTCACTCAATCTATGTTGTTTTACAACCGAATTATGGAAGCTAATAGTTTATCAAATAATTTTTTGAGCCAAAAAGAATTTAAAAATGCTCTAAGGCAGGGCAAAAATTTAACTGATTTACTTTAGATGTCCTATGTCGTATATCGTCTTTACTGTCCGGAATGTCATATCAGATAGAGTAAAACTGTATAACTTCAATTTTATAAAATAAGGAATTTTGATTGACAACCATTGTTGTTGGCGATTCAAATACCTTTATTTTTTTTTTAAATAATTATCTTAACAGCATTTGGTGAAACATGCAATGAGAGAATGTTCAAATTAAATATTTGAAGTGTGAATTCAAATTTCACTCTGCAGTTAGCTTGAAAATTGGTATTAAACATATACAAGTAATATAAAATCACAACCCAAAAGGGTTTCAAGTTCTAATGTTGTAGTTTATTTAAAACCTTAAAACCCCCAATTCAAATCCTGCAGTGTGAAAAAATTCCAAAACTCAGTATCAGAATTGTGGATGCGATGAACTGATGGCAATCGTGTCTTCCACACCTAACTTTATCTGTCTCAGTCATGTATAGACGTGTTAACTTGCTTAGCATTTTAAAATGATTCGAAAGCTTTCGAATGAGTACATTCTTACCACCATTAAACACCCAAAAAGACAACTTTTATCTGATGGTAGCCATTTGTTTCAAGTATCTTGGCTGCAGAAGAAAGACCATCCTGTGAGCCAAACTGGCAGACTGCCAGCTACTCTGCCACTCAGACACACAAAATGGATTCCATCAGAAAAAAATTTGGCGAATGGGCAATATTTCTAGAAATAGCTCTTTCCAGGCAATGAAAGTGCCTTTTTTAGTGTCTGAGAACATCCAAACTATACAAAAAGGTTCAAAATCATCAATACTGCTATGAAATAGCGGTGTTGATGGTCTTGAAGCTTTTTGGTCACCAGAAGGTAATGACATGAAAGCTTCGGACACCAGAAGTAAAACAAGATTCTGCCAGCCAGTCTGTAGTTAGTTTTGTAGTAATTATACTAACACCCTGTTCAGCAGCCATCTTGAACATTTTCACAGCTTTTTTGAAGTCTTGGAATTGTCCAGGTTTTGTGAGGTATGCACCAAGAAATGACTGGGCCTGAACAAATAAAAAATAAATTCATAGTATCCATTCAAGTATAAATAAATTAATGTGGTAATCATACCAGACGTCACTACATGACTACCATTAAAAACCTACAAATAAACTAAATAACTATTTTTTTTTGGAATACGAATGTTAATAAAATAAAATGGCCTTTTAAACGAGATTTGCAATATTGTTAAATAAGTATGTGTAAAGAATTAACCTAAAATTCAAATTTTTTTTAATCAGTTAATTTTGACTATTGATCAGAATGGTTCAGTATTCTTCAATTTTTATTGATATTAGTTGGTTTTCAAATGTGTTAATTAATTTACAATACAATCTATTTTAACTTGTATATCTTTGGAGGTTATCGCTGTTCATTGGCCATTATACCATCTTGTTAAAAGCACGGTCACAAATGGGACATGATTTAGTGGTGCGATTTATCAACTTAGACTAGGAATTTATTACGTAAACTTGTTGCAGATGTGATCTGCAATAGAATCCATGGTACAAAGTTCTGATAACACACCTTTTATCATCAATCGCGTAAAACATAATAATATCTACACGCCTATCCACCCACCCTCAGTTACCTGAACAGAACCATTTGTCGCTGCTTTCTCAAGTAACCCGATAGCATGAATAATTTGGGAAGTTCCGCCTTTATCTAACAACCTCACAGCCAGATTATATTGTGCTTTTGTGTGGCCTTTGTACGCTGCTTTGCCATACAGTTGCATAGCCTGAAATAAAAGATAGTATTGATTTCAAAAATGATTCCCATGGACTCATCTCAATAGGAGAAATTTTCTGAGGATATATCTTTACAAGATGAGGTTTGTTGAGATAAACATGGTAATACGTTTTTAAAATGACCAGGGTGTTATATGAATTATAAGCCTTAAGACTATCAGTCCAAGGTCTACTGCAATATTTTTAAAAATGAATTCCTCGATATGGGGGGTATATTCAAAAAGTATTTCAGAATTTTAATTAAAAAGTAATTTCGTTTTTTCGATTCTTCTTAAATTGGCACTGCCAAATTTAATGTTGTAAAATTTGACCTATATCAATACTGCGATTGGTCTGGGGAGCATTGACCAACAACCCATCATTACCTTTCCTCTACGCCTTTGTGTTTACGGATCTCTTAAATAAGCACAAAATGCACAAAAAGGACATAATGGAAAGTGTTACTATGGCTAACTAGTGAGGCTCAAAGTCTAGCTCTACACTTGCATGACTGGTCAGATGAAATGTTAAAAAAAATTGAAGTGTGAAGCAAGACTTTGAACCTCTGTAATCAAGATTTATTCGCCAAATGGGCAAAAAAAAAAAAATCTAGCTCCTGGGAGATATCACTTTTATATTGAAGACTCAATCGATTCGTATGCATACCTAATTCTAGTGATTTAATTAATTTGCTATTTGTAAGATACAAAAACATATTTTACAGAAATTTTGTTGAATTTGTTATGTTTTTACATTCATCTGATACATTTTCTTCACAAGTCTCAATTTCCTCTCAAGCCACTGTTAAAAACCATTGCTTTTGATATAAACAACGTACCTTGTCAATATTTTTTCTTGTTCCGAGACCTTTCTCATAACACAGCGCAAGATTGAAATGTGATTTGGCATATCCTTCTTTACTACCAAGTTGAAATCTTTGAAAAGCTTCTTTATAGTCACCGACTTGAAGACTTTGCAGAGCTAATGAGAAGAAGTTGAAAATTACAAATACCGCTCTCACAAAAAAAGTCGAGAAAATTTTGTTTGTTTGTGATTTGAAATAAAAGTTGATGGAATTATATTTTAGGATTTTCTAATCGAAATCATCGCCATATCATACTAGGACCATTTCAAACCAACTTCATTATTTTCATTTAATTATTTTAATACAAAATAAATAATGTTAGCATATTTGAAAATGAAGTAAAACTAATCCTAATGATATGAATCATATGTGTTACTGATGGATCGCGTCACAGTTCTTCAGTGATCATCACCACATCTTGAAAGAATGAAATTTCTGATAGAGAACAGAGTTTAGATTCTTATCTACTTGAATAAAGTGATCAGAAACGAATTTGTGGTTTTGTACAGATGTCCAAACTGCCATTGAATTTTTTTAAATGAATCTAAAGGTTTATAAACGTTTAATACAAGTATCACATTCAAATAGTGTTGATGATGAGATTCAACAATGTATGTTTTGAGATGTAAAAACAGAGAATAAATATACTATATTCAAATACAGACTATATCCAGAGTCTTACATATCCAGCTATGACTCATACCTGACAAAATATAATTTCTGACAGTGTAAGTTATTTTCTGCATTAGCAAGACATTCAGATAATATTGTTCCAAAATGAGAAATTTGCTTATACCATGCACGAGACACAGATGGATCACAGCTTCGGGATGTGGTCCACCCATGTCTCATGTTAGGTAAAAAAATTCTAACGGCTTTGTACCTAAAATATTATATGTAGCACCAGAACAATCTCTTGCATCTTCTATAAAGCGTTCCACAGCTTCTTCGGATATCTCAACACTACTTTCTACATTACTACTAGCACTAGATGAAGTAGAAGAGTTATCAGAATCATCCAAATAATTTTTATCGAAGCTGACAGATTTCTGTGAATATTAATAAAGGTTTATATTAATATTATTTAGGTGCATTTCAATCCTAAAATTATCAAGGCTGAGTCATTGTCAACAAGGGATATTCCATATTGCAGGAAAAGCAGCCACCTTGTTACTCAGATACCTGCAATGAACAATGGCAGAATAAATGTTATCAAAACTTCAAAAATATTCCACTCGCAAGGAATTAAATATGTACTTTTTGGTGTCTGACAGAAGCAATCTTGTACAAGAGGCTTTGAAAATCATAAAACACTAAAAATTCATTTTTCTATATAAAACCTTCTTGAGGTTTTATCTTGCAAAAAGGGATTTCTCACTTCTGTATTTACGTAGCAAAGTTTTTTTCAGAAGTTTTATTTTAGTTTCCCCCCTTATGTGGAAATACGTGGGAGTGCCATTTTTATCAGGCACAATCAGGATTTTTAAATGAAAGATATAAAGGGTTCAAATCAAAACAAATTCAAAATTTAGGCACTTCAAGCAAAACTCGAATTATTTTCAATGGAAATGATATATATTTGAATATATACATAAGATGACATAATTTGCTTTTTTTTTAGTGCTTCTGGAACTTTCACACAGATTGAAACAAAGGTTTCAAAACCACCGAAACTGCACTTACTAACAGTAGTGTTGATGATGATTCGAGACTATTTGTGCATGAAGATAAATGTTGAGAGTCTATGTAGCAGATTATGTTACATTCTACCAGTTAGCGTTACAATAAATTGAAATGAAATATTGGAAACATGTTTTGTGAAATCAGACCTGTTTTGAAGGTGGATCAACTTGCTCAACTTTATGAATTGGAAAGCTTTCAATAAGGTTAATATGAATAGATTTTTCCATTTTGGGTTTGGTATCAACACTTTTTTCCCTTTTTCCATTTTTTCCAGCTGCTAGTATGGGATAACGACTAAAGAAAGTAAGATTTAGAATATTATTACATTGTAGCCATTGCAATACTGTTTTTACAATGGGGAAAAACATTTTATAGCTATAAAATATTTATACTCATTGTATATGAGTTTCATTTCTTTTCTTTTCATTCAAATTGTAAGACCAAAATATTGACAAAGGGTCCTTCCCTTTTTGAAAAATTTTTTCAAAGCATGTTTTCGTAAGTATGAGTCAATGATGGATCGCGTTGACGAGATGAGGTCCATCTGTGACTCGTGCTTGACAAAATCAAATTTGTGATTGGGTTTGCAGGTATTAATAATTTCACATACTGGTAATAATCTTTCATTATCTGCCAATATACTGTCGATAGTATATATCAATTGGGCGATCATCAGAAATTAGGAATTGCATAAATATTCAAATGCTTCTATGGCATTTCTGTTCAGCATTGATAACCTACTCCATTTTTGAGTAATACCTCATGTTCATTTCAATTATTCTGAAAATTTGATAAAAACATTGAAACAAAATTATCACAATATTTACAGTTTAAACCAAATTTACACAACATTTCCACTTCAAACTAGTCCAAAAAAAAAGATTGTCATTTTGCAGGCAAAATACCTTATGGCTTGAGGTAAAACATGCAATATTGTATTCTTCCGCTGCCTCTGCCTCTGATCAAAATCAGGATATCCATACGTTTTTAAATCATGCTGTACGTTGTTCAGATATCTGTGTTCAAATTCTTGCCATGTGGAAATATTATCTTCCAATGGAATCTGGATGCGAGAACGTCTATTCCTGGTGTTCCAGCTTGTAATTACAGCTCTTCCTAATACAAGAACTGCCATCCAGGCTGTACCCTATTGAAAATAAAGAAATACAATATACCTAGGCTTTGCTTAAATCAATGGTTTATTTCTAAATGGATTACAGGTATATCTGAACATTTCAACAAGAAATTCAAATATTCCAATTAACACTTAGAATAGAAATGAAAAAGCCAAAACATATTATATATTAAATAATAAAAAGTTTATAGATAATTTATTGATAGTTTAAAAAGCTATTTATTGAGTAATTTTTTGACCCAACTGTATATTGTATATCATTTCAAACATATCTGCAGAACACAAATAACTACAAAAAACCTCCACTAGATATAGCTTTATATCCCCATGTTTAGTTAGGTATATAGAATTAATTGTAGAGTGAAATATAAAAAAAATGATTCTCACATATGCTCCACATAAAAAAAAACTTATTTCACTTACAGGGAATCAGTAATAGATGGTTTCCATGCTTTTTAAAATGAAAATGAGTTCTTTGCACAGTAACATGACCTGACACATTGCAATATACATCGATTAAGAAAACAAGCTCACCAAGCCAACGCCATTCAATATGTGATCTGGAATATCTCTATGTTTCTCACTTCTATCTCTTCCCTGATCGTTTGATGATGATGACTTGTTATTCTTCCATGTTGGTCCGAAGAATTCTCTTAGTAAAATATCAGCTTCTGACGGAGTGCCTAGGATCCTAAAAAAATCGTTTATGTAAATGAAATGTCTTCCTCCATATTTGACAATAATGGTATAATTCTATAAAACGGCAGTGATATCATCGATGACAAAATACTGTTTTTCTGGGTAGATTTTTCTCCGATGACAGTTATTTTACTCAGGTTTTAGGTTACCAGAGTAGCTAATATTTTGTCAGTCAGGTCGTTATAGCTCACAAATGCTTGGCATGATTCATGCCACCCTACCAGGGTTGCAGAATCGTGTTTTCTTAAAATTTTCATGTAATTTTCTTCAGATGGACAAAAACACATCAAAATTATCAACACTGCTATTTCACAGCAGTATTGATGATTTTGAAATGTTTTCTCCAGTTTTATTACAATCAGACGTTCAAAGAAAGACATTTTATTCTACTAATAGAAGATATATCATAAAATATTGGCCATTTGCTAAATTTTATTCTGAATTTTCAATTGGTTATCTGAATAGCACATTACCTTTGAGTAATTTTCGTCTCTGGTGGAAATCGAATCTTCTAGTTGTCCAAAACCTATACATGATTGTTTCTCTTCATCAAGTCTTCCAACATGTAGAACACTTGAACTCGCAGTTTCATTCTCATCTGTCCAAGGTGAAGTTTGACTTGGAGGAGCTGGAGTTCTTGTCCGCAAACCTATAACATGTAGAAAATAGTTTAAAACATTGAAAATTCAGAGAATGTATGAGGATTATATTAGTGATCAAGATGGAATTGAAATCGTCAAAAATTGGTCGATCTGATCGGTGATTGATTTGCATATTAGAATGTATTAAAATGCTCAAAAAATAATGATTTCATAATGCATCTGGCCGAATCTTAAAATTGTATCATGAACCTTTTGACGCGCTACTTATTTTCCAATTTCAAAACTTGTCGGGTGGAAAATTTCCACAAAATTGAAATTGAAGAATCTTCGTTGGATCAGTGTTACACATCGCTAGAAAGTGGTGTGAACAAAAGGTGCGTGTGTCCCTCCGCATAAAATGCTAATTACCCTCTATTATCCATAACCAATTTGAGAGAAAACGAAAAAAAGGTCTATAACATTAATGAGCACATATTGAAGTATAATACTTGAAATTCTTCGTTTTTCAGTAAACTTCAGATCTGTCGGTCTGTCACAGTCTTTTTATTGTTACAAAAACTGATCGAGCAAGTTTGATAATTTATATATTCATAATTTGCGAAAACTCTAAACCTCCAGGTTCCAGGTTGACAGAAAAGCAACGATGAGTTTATTTAACAGTTTATTTCTAACTTACCTCTTGAAAGGCCGTTTATAATTCTCCACATTATTTTGTTACTACTATATTAATCCTTATCTTTAAGAAGCAGCAAATACATATAAATAGCTTTGTTCATTTCAGGTCTCCACTTTCCTGTTAAAATGTCGCAACTTGCCTACTTTTACGGGATTCAGGAAAAACCCAGTAATTTTGACAAGCTACAATTCTGATTTAAAGCTATGCATAACCTGCTTGATTAAATATAAGCTACAAATAAAAGCAAGAAAGAAGAAAATAAAACAGGATCAAAGATTTTCACTTTTTTGGCAATTTATTTTGCTCTTTAGCAGTTTAGGAAGGCTTTTGACCGCGCACTGGTGTTTTAGTTTGACAGGGCCTTGTGCATCAATCGGGGTTGCCAACTCAATCTTTATTTTACAGAGTTCAAGGTCCAGTTCAAGGGCATAAGTTTAAATTAGAGTTCATCGTGTTCGAGT